>OX456523.1:46413452-46433452 GCA_949748255.1 Eustalomyia histrio | reverse complement strand
TTTTTTACTATCTACAACAATTCCTTGAATAACTTAAATCAACTAATAAAATTGATTAACGACAATATTAAATTGTAATGCAAACACCTCCAACAGAAAAAAAATTACAAAACAAATTTGCCGACATACAAATTAATAAATTACAACACCGATTAAAATCAAACTCAAATTCAAGACAAAAAATGTAGTAATAACTATCTAAGCAATAAAAATCCTGAGAAATTCCTAGAAAATATTTAGGAAAATCTTGATGATCCTTGTTACAAAATAACCACATCATAACTGTCAAGGTATAAAAATCAAAAAGTCAAAATGAAGTAAACGAAAAGAAATAAAAAAATTCGATTGAAAGTATAAAAAAAGGACCACAGACATAGAATTCCCATCAAACAATTGAGTTTTATTTCGAGTCTTAATACTTGCATTTAATACTAACAAGGAAGTAACGTTGATAGGGTCCCCACGATTTCAATGAAATTTGGGTGTGTGATAGTTGGGAAAAAAATAGTAAATAGCACCTCAATCTCATGTTTAAATATTAAAATGTGAGTTTAAACAAGTAAAAAAGGCTTAAATTCGGCTGTGCCGAATCTTTGAATATCCTCAAAAAAATGTTGTCTACTGTTTTTGATACAAATAATGTAAAAAAGTTTTGAAGTAAAATTATGGAGGTGAAAAAAATTTTTTTAGGTGAAAAACTTTTTTTTGATACAAAAACGAATTTTTGGGTGTAAAAAAAATTTTGAGGTGAAAAAATTTTTTTGTGGTAAAAAAAATTTTTTTTGTGGTGAATAAAATTTTTTGAGGAGAAAAATATTTGAGGTGAATACAAAATATTATTAATTTCTAAGCTACTATGAAGTTGTACTAAAATACACCAATTTGTGTGGAAAATTTAGAGGTATCTTCACATTTTCACTCATAATTTTTGAACGGCTGGACCGATTTTGCTCATTTTCAATACCAAACTGCTCGGGAGGATGTACAATAATCTGGGTAAAAATAGGCACCCCCGCTTGCGTCTTCGCTTCGTGATCGCCATTTCAACAGACAGACAGACGTATATCGTTAAATCGACTTAAAATTGCATAAGGATCACGAATATATATACTTTATGGGGTCTTAGACCTATATTTCGACATGTTACAAACGAAATGACAAACTGATATATAGGGTATATATATGGTGGAGGGTATAAAAATACCCAATTTTTAGTTTTATACGTTTTCTCATATTTGTGTTCAAGAAACGATATACAAATTTGATATCAAAAGAAAAGGTATTTTGATGACTATTTCAATGAGATACTTAAAATAATAATAAGCTTTAAAATAAAAAAAAAAATTCTAATTACACTAAAATCGATTTTTAGTGTACTTTTGTATTCTTTATCTCATAAATAAATTTCATCCAAATTTAGAGGAACCCCCAACAGAGTTTCCTTGTCGGTGTTTTAAATATTGAATGCGAGTTCTTTTCTTGTTTATTATGTTAGAGGCGTGTTACGCCTGTCAACATTTAAACGTTGGTGGTCATAAACTACCAGACTGATGAGCTCTAAAATCTCGCAATGTATTTTACGCAGTTAAAGAAGAAAAACATTGAACAATAGCCAAAGTGGTCAAAATTCATATTTAACCTTAATGTTTTATAAAACAATAGCGAAACAGATTATTGAAAAGGCCACTTTTATTATTGGTGTTGTGTTGTGTTGTTTTTTTTTTTTTTTTTTTTGTTTTAAATAAAATGCAACAATAGAAATTCTAAGATTACCACACATTATTATGAAGTATTCAATTTTAACACTTGGTTAAAGTATCTCAAAAAATTCTCAAGTATCCTGGCTGCTATCCTTAGAATCCTTTGAATATATACAGATTATTTATAAGGTTCCAGGATTGATTCATTACTTAAATGTATAAAATTTGTTTTTTTTTTGGAGGGGGCTTTTATTGTCCTTGATAGGTTTTCAATCTGCGTGAACCAAAACGAATTTTATTGCTTAATTTTTTAGTTTTAATAGTTTAAATTTCATTAATATGCCCAAGAACTGTTTTATTAATTGAAGGCGGCTTTTTGTCTTTTAGATGTGGAAAATTTTCAATTTGTTAAAAAAAGGATATTTTCATGAAAGAAAATTTACTTTCTTTTTATGAAATTATTAACATAAATTCACAAATCTATAGTTTTTTTGTTGTGTTATTTATTAAAATTTAGTTACGCAACTTTTACTTTTTGTAAAAGTTAAAACAAAATAAATCTTCAATGTTTTGTAAACATTTATAATTTATGATTTAATTTTAAATAGAAAGTGAAATTAATTTCTATTAACATTAGGTAAAACAAATCTACACAAAATATTCTTTAAAAATTTACGGTAATTTCCATTACATCTGATGGTTATGAGTGTTTTTGGTTAAGATTTTTTATTGAAAATATGCCATCATTTTACAAATTTTTTATTTCTTCCAAATAACAGGTTTTCTCAATGTGCTCAAAATGACCTCTTATTATGAGGCCCTTCATTCGATCCAAATCCGAGCCATTTCTTTAAGTTTGGAAACAGGAAATAGTCGCAGTGATAATATCAGTTCGTAGCCAATACGTTGTTTAAATGTGAGCGTCGCGGTACTCATCGCGCGAATAGCTTTCTTAAGTCCAAATATACCCGCTCAGTTGACCAGTGTTCAAACACACTGCTCTGACATGGTGGACCAAAGTGGAAAAGACCCAAGAAAATGGTGCTCTAAACAGGGTCTATCGCTTAGCCTGAGTGAGCATAAATGGTGCGGGCAAGACGTGTCCGTCAAACACCATTACAATCACTTCATATCTCGCTTACTGTGGACGCCTGTATGAGTGTTCCGCGTCTCCGGGGATTTGGTGACTTTAAGCAAGGTGTCCTGTGGGGTCACATGAGGATAGCGGGGTTGTTCATTGATGACCCACTGTCCAGGTTTACGAATAAATTATTACCAAAGAAGATTTTTACTAGAAATTATAAGATGATAATTTTCGGGAGGAGCATATGGACCAATAAATCTAGGGAACCCAAACTGCGGTCCCATGTGTGGTTCACTGACAGTTCGAAACAGGTCAATAGGGATACGGGTGAGCCCTTCCGATGGGCAAGTACCCATCCATATTCCAGACAGAGATCTTCTATGTAAGAGCGTTAGAGTGTCTTTCGGACAGTCAAGTAGCACTGTGGGCATTACTGTCCTACGATGTGTCGTCTAGACGTTTCCTGGACTCCATTGTGTCTCTTATATCAAATAAAAACTTAGGATGTGGAGGGAATGCAAGTCTGTTGAGTGTTGGAACGTTACCATTGGCCAGCGTCAGACAAAGAGACGCATGCCGAGAGCTGGTTATCGAAGAGTCGTATAAACTTTCCTATTACTGCAGTATTTTTCATGCGAAAGTTCTGGCAGCCAAAATTACTGCTGATCTTGCTTTTGTGCCTGAGACAATTGGTTTCTACTTTAACTTCTATATTAATAGACAAGCGGCTTTTAGGGCGATCTCCACCCATTTGAGATATTCATCGATTGCCCAAGGTGCAATGACTTTTTAGGTAGACTTTGTGCCAGCAGGAGAGTACACTTTTATTGGGTTCGTGGGCACCGGGGCTTTAAAGGTAATGAGGTTGGGGAAGAGCTGGCGATGCGTGGGGTTCTGTTGACTGGCAATGGACATTCGTCTGCAACTTGAGTTACTGAAACGGAACGTAGACTCCACTGTAATGGGCAAATCTGAGGCGATTTAGTTGAATACCGGAACGAGCAGGGTGTCGAAGATTATGTGAAAGCCTTACCATCCTTAGGCGACGGGTCTCCTGTTATACTTAACCAGAAGCGATTGTAGAATTCTGGTAGGGGTACTGATGGGTCACTGCTGGACTGTGGTTCTTTGCAAGAGAGAGGGAAAGCTGGCGAGTGATAATTGTAGGTTTTGTGGGGTACCGAGGGACAGAGACAGTTGCGCGCTCCAGGGCATGTTTCTTGGGAGATTATTTATTTCGCAATTTAGAATCGGAATTCTGAGACTGTTAGCATTTGCTATGGGAGTGAGGGGCACTCCGGGTGCCATCACATCTGACTGATCTATTGTTTTACGCGATCTATCGTTTCTTATCTGGTAACCCTAGGAACCCAATTAGTCCGCCAGCTCAACATAACCTAACCTAGAGGAAACTCCAGGAGAGTTATTTTCCCCCTAAGGGAAAAGGACCTATCCCAGGACACTACACATGACCGATTCATTGTGATAGAAACCTGTCACGGAACCAATTTTTTTATATGCCACACAACTAATCCCAAAGAATATATCACAGAACTCGTACTTTGAAACTCATCACGTGATAGAGTCTTTTAAACCGAGCATGTGGTAGGATTTTTGAGAACCGGTACTGTTTTCTCCTAATACGTACTTCAGATTCATTCACGTTCACATAAAAGATACTTTAGTAACCGGTCCTCTTATCACCTATCTCGTGATATGTATTTTTGGAACCGGTCCTGTTTTCACTTATCATGGGAGAGGTCCCGATCCTTAACTGCCCCTTATTTTCCCGCTGGGCCTGTACAGGATGGACTTTAGGACCTTAGCGGGTTATTTTACTGGACACTGTAATCTTAGGTAGCGTTTAGGGATTAGCAGTCTGTTTGATACGGACACTTGTAGGTTCTGCAAGTTGGAGCTTGAGACGGCGGAACATATAATCTACGTATATGCTATGCTTTGCGGCAGGAGACTACAATTCCTTGGCGGATATATATGTACTATCCCTTTTGGAAATTTGTAAATCTGGAAGGGTCATTGGCTTTATTGGTCGCCTCAATATGTAGGGCAAAGTGAGGCTGCACAAATTAAAAATTAATTAATTAAAAACACTTTTCATGTAGATTAGTTAAGATATGCAATTTTAAGCATTTCATACATAAATTTACGTATTACAAAATATTTGTTAGAGTATTACACACACAGAGTAATGTCACCGACATTGTAGTAGGAAAAAAGGTGCTTACTACAAGTAGGGTGAATTTTAACATAAATTTATTATTTTTATCATAAATTATTTATTATAGTATCTGCATAGCCAAACAATCAATTCAACTAGTAGTAAAAGTTTATTTTTTAGGAAAACAAAAATATATATTTACTTCAGTAAGCCTGTGTTTGATGTCCATCTTCTGCCGATTTAGATACAATATTTATTTAACAAAAGTAATTTATGTCGATCACATAAAAATTGATTTGTGTGTGTGGGCCTGTTTCGGACAATAAGAGAATAATTTGGCGTGATTAACAATTAAGTTGTAAACTCTTCAAAATAGCGTAAAAACAACAAACTCTATAATTAGCGACACCAAATCACGGACGAAACGCCCACAAAACTGCCACTAAAAATCACAAAAAAAAGAGAAATAAATAAATGATCACACAATCTGTGAGGTCTTAGTAAAGCAGGTACTAGAGTTGCATTTAAATCTCATAGCAATGTAAAACTAAACTGGACAAAAGAACAAACAACACAGTCAGCGGCATTTATTTGTTTGTTTGTTTAAGGAAGCTAGGAAGTGATTAAGAAAGAAGGATACTAGAAAAGACATATTAACAACAAATTACTGTAATAATGATCCAAAATGAACCACACAAAACCGGAAAAAAGAATAAGAAACAAAATCAAAGGATATTTTAGTGATAATTAAGGATATTAGATGAGATTTTCGATGATATGATAATAGTTTTACATTTATCTCTCTTTGCTAAATAACCGTGCTAAATTTTGTTTAAAATTGCATTGATTATTATAATAATGATGATAAATTTTCTTTTTTTTGTTTGATGGCGAAAAGATCCAATTACCAAACGTTATTTAAAGTGAAAAAAAGCAAAAACTCAATTTCAATGTCTGTATTTAAAACTGCATGACTGCATTTAACTACAGATTCTGTAAGCAGTTCTATAAAACCCAAAAAAAAACAGCATCTTTAAGTATGTATGCATCTCCATCAAAACAGTGAAACCGAAACTTTATTTTTTTTTTTTTCATTTTGGGGTTTTAAGCTCAATGTAGGTGGCTCTGCCATTTCAACTTAACTAAAAATACATCATATTCATCGTCTTCATTTTTTTCCAATATTATAATGATGATGATTACTTTTTAAGGACTAACTGATTATTACGATATTTCATTATTATAATCACACACAATCAAATGATGTGTCAATAATTAAAATACCAATTTTGTTGTTGTTCGCAGCCAAAAAAAATCTGTTTACGGACTTTTAAAGGACAAGTATCTCACGCTATAGATTTTTGCTGTAAATATGTATAAAGAAGCTAATGAACTTTATGTTGTTGTGATTTTTAATGATGGATGCTTTCGTAAAAATAAAATCAAAAATTTAATATTGAAATAAGAACCGTTTAAGGGATTTACTTTTTTTAAACAAAGTGAAAGCGTTTCAAGTTTAATATAAAACACATACAAATTGGGAGGACTACAAATTATCAAGTATATTAAATTAACATATAAAAATGTACACTTTTATCTTAAATTCCTCCTATTAAAAGTGTTGCTGAATATCAAAGTCATAGTAAATTACTTTTGTAATCAATGTAGAGATTCTACACATTTTCCAATTGTATTTCAGAATAGTCAATTGTAATTCTGAAATAGTCAATTGTATTTCAGAATAGTCAATTGTATTTCAGAAATTGTCAATTGTATTTCAGAAATAGTCAATTGTATTTCAGAATAGTCAATTGTATTTCAGAAATAGTCAATTGTATTTCAGAATAGTCAATTGTATTTCAGAAATAGTCAATTTTAATTCAGAATAGTCAATTGTATTTCAGAAATAGTCAATTGTATTTCAGAATAGTCAATTGTATTTCAGAAATAGTCAATTGTATTTCGGAAATTGTCAATTGTAATTCAGAATAGTCAATTGTATTTCAGAAATAGTCAATTGTATTTCAGAATAGTCAATTGTATTTCAGAAATAGTCAATTGTATTTCGAAATAGTAAATTGTATTTCAGTAATAGTAAATTGTATTTGAGAATAGTCAATTGTATTTCGGAAATTGTCAATTGTATTTTGGAAATTGTCAATTGTATTTCAAAATTGTCAATTGTATTTCAGAAATAGTCAATTGACAATTCAATTCAATTTCAGAAGTTGTCAATTGTATTTCAAAATAGTCAATTGTATTTCAGAAATAGTCAATTGTATTTCAGAATAGTCAATTGTATTTCAGAAATAGTCAATTGTATTTCAGAATAGTCAATTTTATTTCAGAAATAGTCAATTGTATTTCAGAATAGTCAATTCTATTTCAGAAATAGTCAATTGTATTTCGTAAATTGTCAATTGTAATTCAGAATAGTCAATTGTATTTCAGAAATAGTCAATTGTATTTCAGAATAGTCAATTCTATTTCAGTAATTGTCAATTGCATTTCAGAATAGTCTATTGTATTTCAGAATAGTCAATTGTATTTCAGAATAGTCAATTTTATTTCAGAAATATTCAATTGTATTTCAGAAATAGTCAATTGTATTTCAGAATAGTCAATTGTGTTTCAGAAATAGTCAATTGTATTTCAGAATAGTCAATTGTATTTCAGAAATAGTCAATTGTATTTCAAAATAGTCAATTGTATTTCAGAAATAGTCAATTGTATTTCAGAATAGTCAATTCTATTTCAGATATAGTCAATTGCATTTCAGAATAGTCAATTGTGTTCCAGAAATAGTCAATTGTATTTCTGAAATAGTCAATTGTATTTCTGAAATAGTCAATTGTATTTCAGAATAGTCAATTCTATTTCAGAAATTGTCAATTGTATTTCAGAATAGTCTATTGTATTTCAGAAAAAGTCAATTGTATTTCAGAATAGTCAATTGTATGGTCAGAAATTGTGAATTGTATTTCAGAAAAGTCAATTTTATTTCAGAAATAGTCAATTGAATTTCAGAATAGTCAATTGTATTTCAGAAATAGTAAATTTTATTTCAGAATAGTCAATTGTATTTCAGAAATAGTCAATACATAATACAATTGACTATTTCTGAAATACAATTGGAAAAGGTTCTACCTATAGACCCGATTAATAGTAAATAAAAAAAATTAAATAAAACCACCCTAAAGTTAAATAAAAAAGTAAAATATGTGAAATTAAATTATACAAAGTGGCACAAAATGTATCAACTGTCAGTTTTGTTTTAATATTTTTGAATGGAACGCTATACTCCTAAAGAACGTGGAATACTTGTGACCATTTAGACGATTTTCTGTCCAAACTTATCATGAGCGGCGTGGCCCACTTATAACACAACGAATACGCACAAAAAAAAATAGTTAATGCAGCATGAGGACATGTGGTTCCAACAGGACGACTTAACTGAACACACAGCTGGCACATAAATGGATATTTTGAAGGATGCGTTCTGGTTTGTCTAATGCCTCGTTTTGGCGATTTGCAGTGGCTAGCAAGATTGCGCTATTTCAATGAAGGGCAACATACATACAATCCCATTTACGCTTGTGTGTGAAGCAGCAGAAAACGAAATTCAACTTGACGTTCACTAGAAGAAAGCAACAGCCGAACTTCAATTACCGGCAGCCACACGAAGTAGCTTATAGTTCACGTGTGCCGACGTCGCGCAAGCAGTATTTTTTAGGCTATACTTGCGAGTATAGGAATTGAAAAAATGCCCTTCACTGCTTTATTTAAATGCTGCTTGATCGCCATAAAAAGCAATCATTTCTGCATCGAACCATTACTGGCGATGAAAAATGAATTCATTATGGCAACCCGCAGCTCAAGAAATCGTATGTGAAGTCCGTCCAACTAGCCGAACTAGGCGCCAAGGTAATCCTCTGTATTTGGTGGGATCAGAAGGGCGCCATCTATCATCAGCTGCAAAAATCGGACCAGACGATCACAGGAGACCTTTACGGAACACAATTCATTCGCTTGAGCCAAGCATTTGCCAAAAACGCCCGGAATACGCGACCAGACATGAAGTAGCAATATTCCATCATGACAACGCTCGTCCACATGTGGCAAGACCAGTTAAAAACTATTTAGCAAATAGTGCTTGGGAAGTTTTACAGTCCACGCCTTGGCCTGTCCGACTACCATTTGTTGCGATAGATACAGAATGCTCTCACTGAAATAAGCTTCACTACAGAACAGGGTATTTCAAAATGGCTTGATTTGTTCTTGGCCTCAAATAATATGCAGTTCTTTTGGCGCGGAATCCATAATAAAATAATACTCTCTTTAGCTTCCCAAGAAACATTTTTACGGACTCTCCGGCAGGAACGGATTCATGAACCCGGCTCCTACTGTACGTTTACGGTCCGAAAATACGTATCCGTCAATGCTAGTACGTAAATGGAACATTAACGGACCGAATAATTGAATTTTCGAAAACAATACGTTGGTGTATCCGTTTTTGTACCGTTAAATACGGACCGACGTTTTCCATTAGTTTTTCATCCGATGCTTTTGGATTTGTTTAGTTATCAAAAACGAATACTTAAATATTCATGAGATAAATATTTATGAAATTTAAAAAAAGTTTTACGATGATGTGTGCAAATTTATGTAAATTTGCAAATAAAAATATTGCCTGACAGTTTATAACAAATTTTGTGAAAAAATTTGAAAATTTGCATTGTGTGCTCAATAATATCGTAAATACGAGTGCGGATCAATAGGTCCGTGACTTTTCGAACTTCCCTCGTAGTTATATGAAATGCAACACTGCTCCCATCAAGCACCACCTTTTAATAGACTACTGTCAAATTTTGAGCAAATTCCGTCATTTACTTTAACGTTTAACAGCTCGTGGCTTTTTTTTAAAAATGGAAAAAAGTGAATTTCGAGTGCTCATTAAATATTATTTTTTGCGAAAAAAAAACCGTAATCAAACCAAGGAAAAGCTTGATAAATACTATCGGGACTCTGCACCAACGATTTCAATGGTAAAAAAAGTGGTTTACTGACTTTGGTTGTGGCCTTACAAGCACGGGAGATGTCGAACGTTCTGGACGCCTAGTTGAGGTCTCTACACCCAAAACAATTGAAAAAACTTATGATGTGGTGTTGGCCGATCGGAGATAGAATGTGCGATGGATTGTGGAAGATATAGACATCTGACATGGCTCAGTGGTTTCAATTTTGAACGATCACTTGCTCACAACCGACAACCAACGGAATCGTGTGACAGCTTAGTTTCCATGGCAAAAATGCATGAAGTAGACTACGATTTAGCCCCCAGTGAATAGTCATATTTCCAAACCTAAAAAAATGGCTCGGTGGAAAGAGATTTAGCTCCAACGATAAAATTATTGATCAAACAAATGCCTAATTAATGGATCTCGAAAAATCCTGCTGTTAAACACAAAGTTAATGACAAAATTTGCTCAAAATCTGACAGTAGTCTATTAACAGGTGGTACTTGATGGGAGCAGTGTTGCATTTCATATAACTACGCGGGAAGTTCAAAAATTGATCCGCCCTCGTATATAGAGATATCTTTGTAAATTAATAAAAAAAACAAAAAAATAAAATTTGCTATTGAAAAATAGGCATTTACACAAATCCGTTCTTTGTTGAAAAAACGGTACGAATACGACCGAATACGGATCCGTAAATGCTCCGTAATTGACGGACTCTAAACGGGCAACTCCATTTTTTATCCGATATATCAGTCCGTAAACGGTCTGTTATTGACGGTATTTCAATGGATTCGAGTCAGTTTCGATGTTCCTTAAAATCAGTTTTCTGGTCTGTATTAGGATCCAGAAAACAGTACGTAAACGGAGTTGGATTCAGTTTATAGTCCTTAAAACCTTCAGGAAAATAATTTAATATTATCCACCAAATTTTTTTTATTCAAGTGATTTAATATACCACCTATAGAGTACATTATTTGAAATTTCAACCAAAAATAACTGTAGAATTTCTACGTATTTATTTACTCTTTTTAGTTGCTGCTGATCTGATTTTTTGACAATTTTTTTTTCTTTTGAAAATATTTTTGTTAAGGCATTAAATTATCACCCTAACAAGCTAAATTATATTTTTTTGTTTTTGAAAAGATTTTTTTTCTTTTAAATTTTTTAAATGAAATTGCCACACGCAAGCCATCGCTTTGTCACGTCAAATAACCCAAAAAAAAATATATGTATAAGAAGAGTAGAGAAAAAAAATGACCCAGGTCCTTTTGTAGTGTGTTTATATTTTTTGTTTTTAGCAAGTTTACTAAGCCTGTGATTTTTATTTACTTAAATAGTATCCATCCATCCATCAGTTTTGTTGTTGTCTCCTTAAAGCTTGGGTCATTTGATATAGTTTTCCAGCTCATTAGGTGCATGTAATTGGGCACCACCGCTCTATACTCGTAGGTACTGGAATTTGTTAATGTATTTTGTATTGATTGGTATTAATGATTTTTGTTTTTTTTTTTTTATCAAGCTTAATTTAAAATTGTGTAGCACTTGAGGTCATGTTTAAATGCCTGGTAAATTGTTTTTAGCTACAACATTTTTGAAGTCTGCAATATTAAGTTTTTTTTTTTTTTTGATTTTTGAAGCTTCTTGAGATTTTGAAAATGTCACAAAAAGAAATATCGTATTTTAATACAGTTACTTGAAAATTTAAGTGTAGATTCGTAAAAACATGTTGCCGAAACTGTGCAATATTTTTTTCGACTAGCATGTCGAATAGCTTACACTCAGAAAAATATATAAACTTATGTTTAAATCTTACTAAAATAATATCTATGAGGTTTTCCTTAAAATAAATAAAATTGCATAAAAATAATGCAAATTTTATTAATTTTAGTTTACGAAAAATTTTCATTAACTTAAAAATAGTAAAATATTTTCTTTAATTTATCTTTTTTGATTCAGGCTTAGAGTATTCAAAAAACCGGCCTTTTGAAAAAACCGGTTTCGGTTTTCTTCGAAAAATCGAATTTTGAAAAAACCGGTTTCGGTTTCGGGTTTTGTTTTTTTAATTTGAATAAAAAGCTTATATAATTTGTTAATTGTTTTTATAACAACCAAAAAAAAATTCAATATATAGAGTAATAAAAAATTACATTCTTTCAAATATATATATATATATTTATTTAAATTTAATTTTTTTATTGTATTTCATTTCAAGATTTTATAAATAAAATTTTGGAAATAATATGCAATTTAAATGTTTCGTTTTAAGACGATTTCTTTGTTTGCTTTTGAAAAAGCTAGAAGTGGAAAATACTCTTTCACTAATACTAGATGTTGGAGAAATAGTCAAAAGCAAATTATATAAATTTTCCAACTTTTCAGTTATTTTGTCGCATTTATCAAGATATATGAAATCATCATATAATGATGAGTGATTTTGTACAGTCTCTTTTTTAGGATTTTGAATACTGTTTATTGTGTTATTTAGATCAGAAATTAAACTATTTGAATTTGGAATATCCTAAGTTAAGTCTTCATCGGGATCTATCAGATTTACATCTAAGTCTTCATAACCAAACAAACGATTATAAAAGTGTTCGGAAAAAATAAAAGAGACCAGTTTGTGATGTAATTAAAAAAACCCGGTTAACCGAAGAAAAAATACCGGTTTTCGGTTTTCTTCGAATTTACAAAATATTCGAAACCGATCGGTTTTACAAAATAAAGAAACCGGTTGACCGGTTTTCGGTTTCGGTTTTTGAATACTCTATTCAGGCTGTTTTTTTAACAAATTTATTTCCTTTTAGTAAAAAATTTCTAATGTTAAGAATTTATAAATTTAAAATTAAGGAAATTTAAGATTGTATGTAAAGAAAAAATCTAAATATTGAACTTTTTCAAATTAAGTTCAAGCATTTTAAGTTATGTAAATCAAGTATGTTAGCTTCTTAAGTTTAGCAATGTTTTGTTAGTACTTCTAAAAAGGTTTAGTATATTTTCACCTACAAAATTCTCATTTGGTTTATAATTTATATTATATAAATAATGTAGTGTAGTCTAGCAAATTTTAAGTAATAAATTTCATGTTGAAAATATTTGTATTATCGAAAATAATATTGTAATTATATCCGTTAATATTCACATAAAAAAAATAATGAAATTTATTACTTAGATTTTATGAGGCAACCTAAAATATTTATAGATTTGAAAGTTTGTAACTTAATGAGAATTATAAATAAATAAATATTAATAAGCAAATTTTGTGTGTGCATATTTTTAATATACATATTATGAGTGTAATTTATGAACTAAAGATTAGGTTTGTTAAGAACAAGTTTTAGTAAAATTTCAAAAATATTAAAACAAAATTTACTTAATTGAGGTAAAAAATTTACTTAAGTAAATTGTTTGAATTTGTTTTTATAAAAAGCGTGTACTTGGATTTAAGGTTATATATTTTTTGGGGATAAATCGTTCCAAATTTATTTAAATTATTGGGTGTATAACTAAAAATGCGGGATTTTTGGCAAATTTTGGGCGTTTATTATTAAAAGTTGATACAATATAAATTTATTCAAATTATTGATCTGTCACATCCTGTTCTGAAGTGAAACGTATTCCAGTGAGAGCGTTCTGCATCTGTCGAAGCAAATGGTAATCGGATGGCGCAAGGTTTTGCGGATGAGGCAAAACTTACCAACCAATATTTTCTAAATAGTTTTTAACCGGTCTTGCAACATGTGGCCGAGCATTGACATGATGGAATATTTCGTCTTCATGTCTGGTCGCATATTCCGGGCGTTTTCAGAAAATGCTTGCTTTGAACGAATGAATTCTGTTCCGTTCAGGCCTCCTGTGACCGATTGGCCCGATATCAGCAGCTCACACTAGAGCATTACATTGATGCCATTAATATTCGGCTTTGGCGTTGATTTGCTGGTTAGCCAGGCTTCACATACGATTTCTTGTGCTTTGGGTTGTAGTAATTTATCCATTTTTCATCGACAGTAATGATTTGATGCAAAACAAGTAAAAAAGGGCTAAATTCGGCTGTGCCAAATCTTTGAATACCCTCCACCAATATCCTTAAAAGATGTTCTCTTCTGGTTTTGATACAAATAATATAAGAAAACTTTTGAAGTAAAATTATGTAGGTGGAAACATTTTTTGAGGTGAAAAACTTTTTTAGATGTGAAAAGAACTTTTTTGTTGGAAAAAAAAATTTAGAGGTGAACAAAATTTTTAAGGTGAAAAATTTTTTGTGGTGAAAAAAAATTTTAGTGGTGAAAAAATGTTTGAGGTGAATACAAAATATTTACTGCTAAGCGACTGGTGAAAAAATATGTTATGTACCAGTCGCTACTATGAAATTGTACTAAATTTGTATGGGCATTTTAGAGGTAGCTTGCCATTTTCACTAGTTTTTTTAAACATGGACTGCACAAAAAACACATTTTAAAGCATAGTTTTTGTCAAATACTCAATTTTGTTCCGGCTAATGGGAACTAGCTCTGCAGCTGAGTATGCCTAATGGAGAGAATGCACTTTCTGATGCGCCACGTATTGATAAATAGTTGCAACGAATGTTCTTTCTTTAAAAAATTGAAGTGTGTTTGTCTAAAAGAGAGAATACAGCAAAGAAATTAATTTATTAAAAAAAGAACATGAGTTGTAACTATTTTTCAATAGAAGGTGCATTGTCTCCATTAGGGTATTTTGCTGCAGAGCTAGTCTCCATTAGCCATATTGTGTGCTACAATATGCATTAGAGTATTATTGATTTTCTATTTTCTTCGTAACATAAATGAATATTTGCCAAAAACTATAAAAAACTATATATTTTATGTACAAATTATAACTTAATTTTTTAAATTAATTTTCATTTAGATGTATAAGAGCACAATATTGCACTTAATTCATGTGTTTTTTTTATAACAGAAAAAATTAACATAAATATACATTTTCCAATCCCTCAATTCTCAAAAATACAAATGGAATAAAAAAAATACTATTTTCCTCTATAAAAATTTCTTTTTTGATATATAATGTGAAACAAATGCTTTTATTAAGTCAAACATTTGAAAAATTGACTTTAAAATTATGTAATAAGTCTACTAGCAACATCTGAATGTATTATAATTTAAAGTATGTAGTTAATTTAATATTTTTGGTAAATAAATTAATTGAAAGCCTAATCCAAGGCTATATCGCCATGGGACAGGATATAGTTTTAATGTGATTCTGCGCCACCTATTCAAAAGTAGCGGCACTAAAGCAATTATGCATTTTGCTCTTTCTTATATATAAATTCCTTTGGACCTAGCCATGGGGCAGGGTATTGTTTTAGTTAATTCAGCGCCACCTATTCAAAAGTAGCGGCACTAAAGCAATTATGTATTTTGCTCTTTCTTTAGATATAAATGTCTTTGGTTACAAAAACAAAAAATACATTTTATGGAATGAAACGAAAAACCAACAAAGCTTAACAGAAAAACCCAATCTGGTTTACTATATCTCCTAAAGTAGCCAAAGAATTAAAAATATTTAAACGGAAAATCCTAAGAAAATGCATCAGAAAAAATTATGAAAATTCCATAAAACGATTTTCAAATAGTTATGTCTATGAAAATGGCGATGTTCTACCCTTCTGTAGATACTCTATGTCGTTGCAAGCCAGATTTGTTGAGAAACTTGCTCTACACGATAATATGCTTGTCAGCCAAATATACGAAAGCGAGAAAAACACCATCTGGGCTGGATCTACATATCTTTCTGCTGTCGGTATAATTAATGGACGTGTTAACGACGATCCAGCTCCTCTGGACCTTACCTCATTCTATATGGACCCAGCCTCCGGCAATTGTAGGGGCTGAAGATGATATACATACGTATATACTAAATTTTGCATGAACTGTAATATGAATATGTTTTGTCAATTTATAAAACAGAACTTTTGTTATTTAGTTTTAGTAATGTTATTTACAGACGTCTGCTTTGTTAGCGACTTTAACAATGTTATTAGAGTAACACACATATAGCTCTAAGAATGTTATTATTCTCTGAGTATGTAAGACAAAAAATGTAATCAAACAAGAAGAAGACTTAATAACATTTTTACTTACTTAACAGAAAATGAAAATAGATACAGAAAAATTGTACAAATTTGTATGGAAAATTTAGAGGTACCTTCACATTTTTACTCATAACTTTTGAACCGCTTGACCGATTTTGCTCATTTCAAATACCAAACTGCTCGGGAGGATGTTAAATAATCTGAGTAAAAATAGGCACCCCCGCTTGCGTCTTCGCGTCGTGATCGCCATTTCAACAGACAGACAGACGGACAGACAGACAGACATCGCTAAATCGTCTTAAAATTGCATAAGGATCACGAATATATATACTTTATGGCGTCTTAAACCTATATTTCGACATATTACAAACAGAATGACAAACTGACATATACCCTCACCATATATGGTGGAGGGTATAAAAATTTTTGTATGGCGTACAAGCAGCACTTCAGACATACAAAATCGTTCTTCAAAGGCTCTTGGCTTCCACTCGTGTGGCACCTAATTTCCTTGCTTTGGATGTATCATGTGATTCGAAATGAGTTTGCAAGTTCTTCTTGAATTTGACAACAATCTTCATCGAGTAATGCCTCAAATTCATCATCTTCGAACATGGCAGACATGGCCGGTCTTTGTCTTCGGTATCAAACTCACCACTTCTGAACAGCACAAACCATCTCTCGCACGTTAAAATCGATGGATAAGATTCGGTGGGCAATTGAAATGCTTCAATTTTTTTTTTTAATTAAAGAAGTAAAGAAAAACTTCCCGAAACTCAAAAATAAAAAACAATACCCTCGGCAGGACATGAACCTGGTTCGCCAGAGTTGTAGTCGACCGCTTAACTCACTGTATTTATTATAAACTAAATATATCTTATATGAAATCAATAATTTCTAACTATTGTTGCTCTGAAATGGGTTAAAATTTTGAGAGCACATTTTTGGCTATAACTCAGAAACGAATCGAATGTCCACATTAATTTTTTCACACAAATGTAGATAAAGGTTCAATAGTGAACATATATTTTTTATATTTTTTTAAGAAAAATCAAGAGATGAGCATTTTGAGAAATATGTATTAGACCCCAAAAAATTACCATTGACCCTTCCAGCTCTTTCTCACCTAAAAAATAAGGCCAAGAGATATTTTTTATCTCGCATAGCTTAGAAGTTATAGTCCCTTTTCTGGCGATACTTTAGCCAAATTTTAAGGTTTTTTACCTAGACTCTGAAATTTGAGCCTCGTCATGAACTTGTATAGTAAGACAGTTATGAGATGGTGAATCCGAATGGTGATTGAGTTCATATGAGTTAAAAAATATATAATTTTATATAGTGTTATATATAATTTTATCTCATCATATAAGGCATATTTAATTTTATAAAGAGAAATATTAACTAGATGTGATTATGTATGACACAATATAAGATAATTTTAAAAAATTCATGTAACATATAATTATATTATATAGTTATGCACACCGACATATGTATTCATATATGTTCATATGTTATTAGATAAAGCCACATATAATTATATATAAACTTTTTTACTCGGGTAGATTCTTCTCTTTGTTAAGAATTTAAATTTGACAAAGAGAAAAATGCTGAATTCAAAATCTAAGAAAGTTACACTGCTTTTATAGTTGTTTTTAACCACATTTGTAATTATTTTTAACTATATTTGTAGTTGTTTTTCACCACATTTTTAACTGTTCCTAACTACAATTGCAGTTATTTTTATACCCTTTACCACAGGTGGAAGGGTACATAAATATAAGTTAGTCATTCCGTTTGTAATTTCTACAATATTGATCTTAGACGCTATAAAGTATATATATATGTATTCCGGGTCCTTATGAAGAGCGAAGTTGATTTAACGATGTCCGCCTGTGTGTTGAAATGGGTTTTCCGAAGAACCCAGACATGTTGAGGACTTGATTGTTATTTATTTCTGTTACATGTGATCCATTTCTGTTTGCTATTGAAAATCAGCCAGATCGGTTGATTAATGGCTGAGATATTAGCAAAAACCACGACTACCTCTAATTTTTTCCATAAAATCCCTTTGCTTAATACTTATGTATGTTGAATTTTACGCATAACAAACACATCCATTTGTTGAAATTCTTTTCATTCACCTCTTCACCTTTTATACACAAACAACAAACCAATACAAAGATTTGTGATTTAAATAAAAACAAATCTCTATTAAACGAAAACTGTTTATTTACTTCTATTAACGACTATTGCGCATGAGCTTCATGGCTCAGTTGTCTAAGCGATATGTCACAAATACTTTTTTTCTCTTAGGCGCGGGATCGATCCCCGTCTATTCAACTTTTTGTAAATTTTTTTTTTTTATATATTTTCTTAAGACTTTTTTTTTAACATTTAATAATTGATTTAAATAAATTTTTTTTATTTCTCATATATTAAGAAAATTTTATACATAATTTCTCTTTGAGTGCAACTATTTTAGGTCATAACTTATAATAATTTATAAAAAAAATTTTTATAAACTATTTTCCTTCAAATTTTTAAAATTAAGCTAAAGAAATTAAAAACATTTTTTAAAAAAATCGAAATAAAATCCTAAATGCAAATTTGCCAGCTAAATCATACGTTTTTGTAGAAATAAAACACATGCAGTTCTAGTGACTTCTTTTAACGACTTGTAAAAAATATTTTTTTGGTTGAAAATAACTTTTTTTTACAACTAAAAAGATTTTTGAAAAAAAAAATATGACAACACTGATTGGCATTATGTTTTCGGTTGTTGTTCTTTTTTTTATTTGTTGAACTTCTTTTCTTTCACCTCTTCACCTTTTATACACAAACAAAAAACACATACAAAGATTTACCTAAAAACCAAACAAATTTGATTTAAACGAAAACTGTTTATTTACTTTTAATAACGATGATTGCGTATGTCCTTCAATGGATCAGTGGTCCAATAGTTTTTTTATTTTAGTCGCGCGATCGATCCCCGTCTATTCAACTTTTTTTTTACATTTTATTAAGATTTTTTTTCTTGTTTTTTATTTTTTTTAAATAACAAATACGTACAGCACAGTTGACTTAACGATTTCGGTCAGTTTTTCTGTACATTTGGAGAACGGAAAGAGGAAAAGTTCCAAAATAAGGTACGAGCATCTTGGTTACCAATACACAACATCTGACTAAATGTGGGCGGGATCCGTGAATTGGGTGTGGTACAAAATAGATTACTTTATATCTTAAGAACGGTAAGACCGTAATTAAATAGTCCATAAATGGGCTAAAAACATCAAAATTTTTATAAAATGGATACGTGTTATATAGCAAAAGATCGAAAATCTTTAGTATAACATATTTGCTAAAAAACTCGGAAATATCGGTTCAGATACAAAAAAGTTATGCCTGAAACATACATTATTTTTAAATACCTATTTTCTGGAACCATAAATCTTCCCGAGTCCAAGTTTTATCACCAAACTAAATGGTTAATTTTCTCTTAAAGACGTCCGTATATAAATCTGTCCATTCCATAGATGTCCATATATAAACTTCAGTTTTTCCCAACCATGGTGAAGGGTATATAAGATTCGGCATAGCCGAATGTGGCGAATGTGGTTATTTTTAGCTACATTTGTAGTTATTTTTAACTGTATTTGTAGTTATTTTATTAGAAAAATTTTCCAAACATTTACTTTAAATTTTATTACATTTGTATGTTATTTTCACTACATTTATCAGTTGATTTGTAACGGTTAAAAATAACTAGATATTGTAAGTGTAGTGTACAGTTATATTAACTCTCAATTCCAGTAGATTCTTCCCACATACACAGTTTCATGCAGATTATTATTGGTGTTGTTTATGATATGTTTTATAAATATTTATAAAATTGTTACATTAGACGAAATTGATAGGAATAAATTTTAAAGAAGTTTCAGAATCC
>OX456523.1:46125937-46413252 GCA_949748255.1 Eustalomyia histrio | reverse complement strand
AACGGTATTTTAACGATAACGGTATTTTAGTTTTTTCGTTAACGGTATTTGGGTGTAACGTCAGTCAGTTAAAAGGATGTTGAATCGATAACTGTATTTTAACGATAACGGTATTTTAGTTTTTTCCTTAACGATATTTGGGTGTAACGTTAGTCATTTAAAAGGATGTTGAATCAATAACGGTATTTTAGCGGTATTGCCTGACAACCCTGCTATTTATTAAATTTTTAAATTTTTTTTCGTCGTATAAAATTATTTATAAAGGGTTTTCCAATAGGCACTTGACAAGTTTGAATGTAATTTGTGAACGCACTATTTCACTGATCATCTAACTGTTACATTCCTTTTTTTCAGTTAACTCAACATTTTCATCATGTTAAAGTACACGAACGAACAAGGTATGCAAATTATAAAAATTAACTACGGAAATTCGGAGTCGGTGACCGCAACTTTAAGTACTTTCAGTGAAGAAGCTCATTTTTGGCTAAATGGGTTCGTAAATAAGCAAAATATGCATTATTGGATTGGTGAAAATCCACATGTGCTTTATGAATCACCACTTCATCCACAAAAAGTAACAGTTTGGAGCGGTTTGCATGCCGGCGGCGTCATTGGGCCATTTTTTTTCGTCGACAATAACGATCGTAATCGCGCCATGATTACCGATTATTTATGGCCCGAATTGGAAAACATGGACTTGGACGACATGTGGTTTCAACAGTACGGTGCCACAAACCATACAGCACACGTTACAATCGATTTATTGAAGAGTAAGTTTGGTGAGCGTGTTATCTCAAGAAATGGACCAGTCAATTGGCCGCTTCGTTCGTGCGATTTAACGCCTCTTGACTTTTTTCTTTGAGGCTACGTCAGATCATTGGTCTATGTCAACTATCGGATGACGTTGGAAGAACTCAGAGCATACATTGAACGCGGAATAGCGAAATGTGTGACCGAGTCATCGAAAATTGGGTCCAACGAATCGACCGCTGCCGACGTGCCAGCGGTGGCCATATGAACGAAGTCGAGTTCCATTCATAAATGTTTTGATTGTATTTCAAGTCGATCATAAAGTTTTGGAAATGTCTCAAAGGGTTTGCGTTTTATTTAAAAAAAAAGTTGTCAAGTCCTTATTGGAAAACCCTATATAATATTTATTTTTTATAAAAATTTTTGTTTTTTTATGTGTTAGAACATTGGAAATTTTAAAGCGTGTTATAAGGTACTAAAATTTAGCAATAAAAAATTTTTAAAAGCAAGTTTAAAAAAAATTAAACTTCTTTACCTCTATATTAATATAATTAATACAATTTTATTCGGATCCCAATCCTCTTATTGCAAACAGCTTTTCACCTTTTCTCTAGAATAATTTTGGTATTTTTACGTATCTCGCATAGTTTTCAAGAAAATTAAAAAATTTTAATTTTTCAAAAAATTTTCTCGACCGAAAATTTTTATTTTTATCGCGAAAGTGTTCTAAGACATCTTGTTCCCAACAACTGTGTCTGGTGTACTATGGGACTACATTAAACAGAACTTTAAAACGTGAAGGAAATCTCGGCTTTTGCATACCGGGACCTAAATTTCTTCTTGCGTAAGAACAAGTATCTCTTAATTAATTGACAAATAAGAGGCGACTTTTTTCGTGGACAAGAACAAATAGCTTAAATAATTATATGAGAAATCCCATTGGATGGTCGATCTGATAAGGGTTCTGTGAACTTGACTCTGAGACTGCCCCTGTAAAAAAGATCAGATCTGAACAGAGCTCATAAGATATAATTGTACCAGATCTAATCAGATCTCAAAATTAGGGACACACTTGAGATCTAATTAGATGTGATCACCGGGCAGATCCGGCGCACCACATATAATCAGATCCAGTTTGCTCTGGACATATGATATCTAATCAGATTTATTAAGATATTAATAATTATATTATTACAGATTTTAATGTTGGTGTCTTTGGAAACAGCTTAAATAGTTTGGATCTCGTGTAATCTATGAACAGATCTGTTGACAAAAAATTAAAAATTTTCCAGTTCTTATTAGATTTAATATTTTTACACGAGTGCAGAATAAACTTTCTTTGAGAATCAGTCAATCTTTTGGCTGTTTCATTGTGGGAGCAACCGGTCCTAGGTTCTATCCTTTACTAGAAGAACATCGATCCCTTTTAAGGCAGAAACGGATTTTGCTTAGGTGACTTAATTAAGGTATTAGTATGAAATAATAGTTAAAAATTTTTTCAAATTAAAAATTTTAATTTTTAGACTTTCCAAACAATACCAATTTTAAGTCAATTGTAAAGGGTGGTTTAATTTTAAGGGCCGATGTTGAATGTGACCACACCTTAACGTCAAGTTATTTTCTGCATTTCATTTGACATTTCTCAATTTCAGACTAACTCAATTTGAACCATGGAAAGATACACAATCGAGCAACGCGTTAAAGTTATTCAGGCTTATTATGAAAATGGACGTTCAAATCAAAATGCACTTCGTGATTTTTTTTGGTCAGCATAATCGATCAAATGTGTCCACAATCGGGAGAATCGTGGGCAAATTTCAGCAAAACGGATCTGTGAAAGCACCTTTGCATGCTCGCCCAGTTCGTTCTGCAAAAAACATTGTTGTTGTTTGCGATAGTGTGTCATGAGGTCGGCCAAGCATTTACCGTGAATGGTGTTCGCTATCGCGAGATGACAACAAACTTATTGTGGCCAGGAACTAAGGATATGATCCTGGACGATATGTGGTTTCAACAGGACGGTGCCACTTGCCGTACAGCTAACGAAACAATGGCTCTTTTGCTCGACAAATTCAATGGCCGTGTTATCTCACGTGGTGGCGATATCATAGGACCGCCAAGATCTTGTGATTTGACACCGTTTGACTTCTTTCTTTGGGGTTATTTGAAAGAAAAAGTGTACGTCGATAAGCCAGCAATAATTCAAGAGCTAAAGGATGAGATAATTCGGCACATTAACGGGATAGAACTTCAATTATGCCTCAGCGTCATCGAAAATTTGGACCATCAGATGGAGGTGTGCCGATGAGGTTGCGGCGGCCATTTGACCGATATTTTGTTCCATACATAATTGGACCATACCATATTATCATAATAAAAAGAAATGACAATTATTTCCTAAATAATTTGTGTTTTATTCAAAATCAACATTGGCCCTTAAAATTTAACCCCCCTTTAGTTGGGCGTTGTTAAAGGACGGGGAAATAAACACATTTTAGACATCTTGTGCTATTTTACAAACCTAAGCCAAAAAAACAAGTTATGTAACGTATTTGGATTCAACAAGACATGCAGTAGACTGTAAAGAACATGTTTACTTTCGATTCCTCTTCTTCAACCTATATATATAACGTATTTCAACAAATATACTTTCAAAAAATTAAATGATTGAAAATTGAACTTACGTTTATTGAATTGATGAAATTTTATTCGAATTGACACTTTTTTATTAAAACTTGTACCAGCTAAACGATATATATTTGAATTATTATTCGGAATTAGTTCTTTAAAAATAATTTAAACACAGCAATAGCGATTTGTACCAGCTCCGTTTTAACCAGTATCGGTATAGATATGTACTTTCAAATCAGTTTACGCATCATTTACCGTAGAAATACTTCAAACACTATTAAATAGGGTATAATGTTTAAAAGCTCTATTTATATTTTAATATTTTAAAATTCACTTTTGTGGAAGCTGCAACAACAACAACAAGTTAAAATAAAAATCATGCAAAATTCAACAAGCATCTGGATGCACTTCCCATCAACATCTGAAAATCTCTTTCTCTCTTTAAACACATAAAATCGCAGTAGTCCTTTTTGGTAGCGTAATGTCGTTTCATTCGCATGAATTCTAAACTAATTGACATCCGTTCGATCTGTTTTGTATTGTCTTGAAATCTTCCAATACGATTGTCAGCATCAATAAAAGTGCAGTAAGCACCTGCATGCAGGTGGTAAATTTCTTTTCATACATATTTTATACTTTAACGTAATGTATTCGTGTTCGGGGTCTTGTTTGTGTATTTTTTTTTTTTTTGGGTTCCTCCTCATTTGGATAATTGACAAATTGACCAGTCACGCTTTTTTTTCTTGTATCGAGTTAGTGTGGAGTTGTTTTTTGTTTTGTATTTTTCGGATTGTGTTCAAAATGAAAGGGATCTTAACAAGGTATTATCCTAAAATAAGTGACAATTACAGATAAAATGAAAAAAGCTTAACTATAATCTTTTGTGTGAGAATTATCATGAAATTGGTGTTAAATTGTAAATACAAACAAAGTGGAATATGAGAAGGTATACATGAGTGTTGGGAAATTATATATTTACATGATATGAGTGAAATCAAAACATCCCAGCAAAACTTTGGTATTGGGTAAGATATTCTCATGCGTTACCTTGTAATGATAGCGCGTTACCTTTTTCATTATTTGCAAGCATAAAGTAGTAAGTTACTGATTATTGATTACATAATATATATTTTACAAATGTAAAGTATTAATTGAAATATTTGTGAAAATCTATTTTTAGATACATTACTTTGTGTTTTTTGTAAGCAAAAGGGTAACAATTCATTTAAGTTTAAAGCAATCAACAATTCATTTAAGTTTAAAGCAATCAAATACTATATGCGTCGATAGCTCATTGGGTAGAGTTCTTGGCTGGCAACCAGAGTTCCCTGGTTCGATTCCCATCATGACCACATTATTTTTAATAATGTTTAAAATATTTGTAATATTTTTTTTTTAATAAAAATTCCTCTTTTTTAAAAATCTATTTTTAGACAGATTACTTTTTCCATTCTCCTAACCATATAAGTAACCCCTTACATTATCACCTCTAAAGTAATGGGTATATTCATTTTGAGGCTCATCAATCCATGAGCCACTATGGCTACACACATTATTTGGTAATGTGTGGTTTTGCTGGGATACATAATCATATTTTTTTTTTGCCTTAGTTTATTGTTAATAAAAATCTGTTGTAAAACTAACTGGCTTTTTTTATGGTCTACACTTTAGATAGATCCGTTATATATTGTTTTACCAGTTGTCTATGAAATACAAGATTTTTTCGAAATAAGCCTTTAGCAAGAATGATATGCTACCGTGTAGTTGCTGTCAAATTAATGATGGAAAATACAATACACTGAAAAATTGGAAAATATAGAAGCAATACAATAGCATAGATTTACATTTAAAGCTCTTTTTGACAATGACCTTAGTTGCTTAAAACATGGTAACCTTTTTATGTTCATCAATCGCATGGTTAAGAATCGGGGCTTTTAATAACGTCCCGACAAATACTCTTATCCAGTTTTTAGAATTTTTTGATGTTAACGGTAAACTTGTCCACTTGATAGGGCAGATGGTATAGAATTGTAGGATATATTGCGAGGTCGGTGGAACGATGAGCAGGGACAGTGTGCATCATGGCAATTCTCAGAGAATAATTTTATCTCCTCTTTTGTGGGTTATTACCATTCACGGTCTTTTAAGGACTTCAGCTAATGAAGAATTCGAACCCGTCTGCTATGCCGATGATGTGGTATTATTACTTAGGGGATTGCCTCTGGGGTACTCAAATTATCTTATGACTGAGCAACATCTATGAGACTGAATGTGAAGCCGGATACGACAAAAGTTTGTCGGTTCAAAAGAAAAGTAGGCAGTTTACGATTATCCCTTCTGCTTTCTGGGGTTTAAAGTACCTGGGATTTGTTCTGGATAGAAAACTATGCTTACCGTGAGTAGATAATGTGTAAAAGAGCAGTTTGCTCTAAGTGGAATAACCCACTGGCGTTATACAAGTGTCGTCAGACCGATAATGACATATGCTGCTATTGTGTGGTGGCCTTCGATCCTAAGGAAATGTAATGTGGGGAAACTTTAAAGGGTTCAGCTTGTATGTTGTCTGGGCATTAGCAGCGCAATTGGATGTACATCTACAAGGGCAACGGAGATGATACTCTCCATCAGACCGATAGATGGTCAGGTTAAGTATGAGGCTGCCCTTGCTGCTTACAGACTGATGGTGCTCGTGGAGTGGTCTTTTGAAAGCCGACGTACCCGGCATCAAAAAGTCTTTGAAAATATGCCGGGATATCACGTTTTGGGTATTGAATGTGATAGGGTGGCGGAACAACGTGTATTGGCGGACTGTGATATTCTTATTCCTGACAGGGAGCGGTGGAAAGCTGAAGGTATTATGGTTGATAGCAATGGAGTTCATTTTTACACTAATGGCTCCAAACTGGACGGCAGAACTGGTTAAGGTTTGTTTTGTGGAGATCTGGCAATGGAAATGTGCTTTCGGCTTCCGGAACCTAAGCCCATTTTTTAGACGGAGGTTGTAGCTATTTCGAAGTGCATTCGGTTTTTAACTGCGACTGATTAATCTGAGGTGCAGTCATCTTTTCTGATAGTCTCGGTTAGGGATCTGTTAGTGGAACCTGTGAAATCAAAGACGGTTTTCAACTCCAAGTGGCTGACAAACGCTTATTCTGACAGGGGACATTTGACCAGGGATGGATCCAACCTGATCTCTGGTAACCTTCAAAATCTGATGACGAGGATGTAGCTTGCACAATGGGCCAATAACATGCACAAGGAGATCTGGAATGGGGATAATGTTAATGCGATCACAAAGGTCCTGTGGGATGACCCGGATGTGGGCAGGAATATTAAGGCTGAGGAAACGGGAACTGGCCAACATAATGGGAATTCTCTCATGCCACTCTACACTCCGATCATAGCTTTCGAAATTGGAAAGGAGTGATTCTGTAATGTGCATAGCCTGCGCGGAGGACGATGAGACTCTTGAGCATTTCCTTTGTTTTTTCCAGACTTAAACAAGGGGTAGGGTAAGGCATGGATGCTATGCTGTCATTGGAGTGCTTGTGGTGGGTGGATTCGGAAAAACTGAAGGTATAGTTGAGGGTTACTGAATTCTTCAGTTAGACTTTATTTACGTATTTTTGGAGAGCCGCAAAGCATATCGATTCTTTGAAATGGAGTATGTCATCCATTTTTGGGTGATGATAAAGGGCGAATGGCGCTTCTTCTTTATAACCTACCATACAAGGTCTGGCAGATATAAGATCCTCACAGAGTGAAATTCAGAATAATGAAATTGGTGAATTTTTGTTAACACTAGGCAACAGCCATTTTGTTATTTGGTTCTAGCATACTTTTTCTCATGGATTTGGACCTACTGAACACGAAAATGAATTTTAAAAATTTTTCTGTCGATTGGTTTGCGAGATACAAATTTTTTAATTTTTTTTTTTTAATTTTTGGAGGTACACTTACTATTTTGAGCATATCTTTAGTCTTCTTTGACCTATTTTATCCTACTACTACTCAAATTAAAGACAATTGAGCCGTCTACAACTTATTCTCAGAAAATTTTCAAATCGGGTTAGTAGTTTTGATGTTGGCGGCTTAAAAAGGTTAAAAAACTGCGTTTTTTTAGTAAAAATGTGGCTAAAAAATTCATATAAAAATTCATATAAAATGTAAAACGCGATGTTAACAGCGATTTTAATTTTTTTACGTATAGCTGACACTTTTCCAAAGAAAATAAGCCCTTACTTAACAAAATCTGATGACAAATGGCCGACTTATTATTTTTTTGGTAAACGACCGAAATTCCGCTATTTCACGATTTTTTGATTTTCATTATTTGCACAGCTTACCTACCCAACGCAAACGAATAAATACATTTGAACTTAATTTAAAATAAACAAAGTAGTCTTCGTATATTATTTTTTAATTTATTTACAGCACTACATGCTCAATGTATCGCACAATTAGCTAAACTAACGAAATTAAACTAACTAATTAAATTAAGCAAATCAACGCACAAAAAAATGAGTAAAAACAAAGATATAAGTGTACATTTTATGCCATGTGGAAAAACTGCTGACTTCTTCTTTGTTTTTTGTGTTCGCTGCAATCGGTCTCACGTATAAGGGTCCAAATGTAGTCACCCATCATAGCCGTGTCATAGTTGCCCTGATAGCGTCGTTCCATAGCCTTCAATTCCTGATAAAAGCGCTCGCCGTGTTCGTCGCTCACGTCTCCTAAATTCTCAGGGAAAAAATCCAAATGAGAATCCAGAAAGTGTATTTTAAGTGACATGTGCACTCCCATGGCTTCATAGTTCTTTACCAGATCCTCAACTATGTCCTTATAATTCGGGCTTTTGTTGTTTCCTAAAAAGTTTTCCACAACAAGCCTGAAGGAATTCCATGCTGCGGCTTCGATGGGTGATAACAGCTTTGGGAATTTTTCATCTTTCAACATTTTTTTTATCTCGGGTCCTGCGAAGACTCCTTCTTTAATTTTTGCCAGCGAAAGGTAAGGGAAAATTGACCGTAAATAGGCAAAAGCTTCACCTTCTTTGTCTAATTTTTTGGCAAAATTTTTAATCAAACCCAATTTTATGTGCAGCGGCGGAAGTATTATATTTTCACGGTTCTCTATTAGTGGTTTGCGCTGAACATTCGCTTCTCCAACTACAGGTTTCGTTCGTACCGGCCATTTTTTTTTTATATAATGCTGATCATCAGCGCGGCTATTCCAAAGGCACAGAAAACAGCAATGTCGCGTATAGCCTCCTTGGAGTCCACACAGAATGGCCACAACTTTAAGGTCGGCGCATATTTTCCAATTGTATTTCCTATACTCTATGCATTTCAGCAAAATGTCCATAGTTTCATAGTTCTCCTTTGAATGAACCGCATGAGCAATAGGAACAGATGGCTTTTCATTCCCATTATGTAAGAGAACTGCCTTCAAGCTCTCTTTGTTGCTGTCAATAAACAACCTCCATTCGTTGGGGTTGTGAATTTGGTGAAGCTCTTGGAACAAGCCTGAAATGTTGCTGCAAAAACATATTTGGTCTTTCTTTGTATAAAATTTTGCATACTCCTTGTGACGGTTTCTGTACGCTGATACTTTCACTTCTGAAGCCGCAAATCCACACTGTATCATCCGAGACGCAAAAAGTTCGGATTTCTCCTTAGTGAGACCAAAATCGCGCACCCAATCGTTTAGTTCGGCCTGTGACAGTAATTTTCGCTTTGCACCCGGCTCAAATTCGCTTGCATTTGACTCAGACTCTTCTTCTGACGATTCTGCTTTTTGAAGAGATGCACCAGGGCACACTGGATATGGCACATCATGCGAATGTGGTACTGGAAGCGCAAACGATCCCACTTGAGCGTAGTTCCATTTAAAAAATCTTCCTACCCCACTGTTTGTGGTGAGGCAAAAATAACAGTCTGTGGAATGGCATAGCGGCTTTTTCCACATCATTGGTGTATCGAATTTCATATGGCGGCTAAAATTAAAATAAATTACTATATTCGCTATGTATAATGTGTTTAAATAAAAATTCTTACCTTCCGCCAGCTGCCCAGTTGGTTAAGATTATATAGCAAAGATCACACAGCGACTTAGGTGTCCATGGTTCTGTGATATTTGGTGAAATACCAAAATAATTCAAATAGTGCAATTGTACTGCTGGAGTAAACTTGTGTGCGTGATTTTTTTTTATAAACTGGCCACAAACATTGCAGAAATTGTCTGGATCGTTCAAACACTCGAACACACGTAGTCTTTTACTCATTGTCTTCCTTGCGTTTTCTAAATATTAACTTCTTTACACTTTCACAGACAGTTTTGAAATGCAATTGATAACCGTGTCTCCTTATGTTTAAATATGTATGAGCATGTAGTGCTGTAAATAAATTAAAAAAAAATATACGAAGACTACTTTGTTTATTTTAAATTAAGTTCAAATGTATTTATTCGTTTGCGTTGGGTAGGTAAGCTGTGCAAATAATGAAAATCAAAAAATCGTGAAATAGCGGAATTTCGGTCGTTTACCAAAAAAATAATAAGTCGGCCATTTGTCATCAGATTTTGTTAAGTAAGGGCTTATTTTCTTTGGAAAAGTGTCAGCTATACGTAAAAAAATTAAAATCGCTGTTAACATCGCGTTTTACATTTTATATGAATTTTTATATGAATTTTTCAGCCACATTTTTACTAAAAAAACGCAGTTTTTTAACCTTTTTAAGCCGCCAACATCAAAACTACTAACCCGATTTGAAAATTTTCTGAGAATAAGTTGTAGACGGCTCAATTGTCTTTAATTTGAGTAGTTGTAGGATAAAATAGGTCAAAGAAGACTAAAGATATGCTCAAAATAGTAAGTGTACCTCCAAAAATTAAAAAAAAAAATTAAAAAATTTGTATCTCGCAAACCAATCGACAGAAAAATTTTTAAAATTCATTTTCGTGTTCAGTAGGTCCAAATCCATGAGAAAAAGTATGCTAGAAACAAATAACAGACAAAAGTTTGTTATTTGTGACCTAGTGTAATCAACTCTTGCTGAGTCGAAACTACAGATTAGTATTCGCTTGTCAAAAAGCTTGACTAAGAAACATTTACAACTCTTTTTTGGAACTACATATCTTCAAGTACATGTTTGGTGAAAAAAGTATAATGGTATCTACTCAATATGGCAAAGAGTAGAGTAGTTTTTAGCCCAAATTACAGAACACAACGATAATGCTCGTTTTAAAGGAGGGCATCCCACTTAAGATTTAAAATTCTAGGGCAACAAACTCGCGTGGTTCCTGAAATGCACTTATACCATTGTTTGTTAAAAAAAAAAAAACAATATAGATCATGTCTAATAAAATATTTTTTTATATTTCAATTTAAATTTCAACACCTGCTTTATGAACTATAACTAATTCAAATATCATACAAAAATAAGATAATTGCACTAAATAAAGTCATTAAAAAATACAAATACAGTTTAACTACTTATTAAATATAAAGTTGAATATAAAGCAACACCTCCTATTAAATGACTGCTCTACTTGGAACCTAAGATTATAACTAATTATGAGAATTTCCTTTTTTTGATTATAATGATCAAATTCACAAAATTCAAAAAAAAATAATAATATTGTATAAACACTAAAACGCCCTCTTAATGATTTCCTAAAACAAACAAAAACAGCCTCCAACTGTAGAAAAAAAAATAAAATAAACAAAATGAATTAAGCGATTTCCCATAAAAGCGCGACAGTGATGTCAAATTAATCCGTCAACACATAAAACACCAGCATCCTCCAAAAAAAAAAAGATCAATACGTATAACACGTTGATCACCTTTTTTCGATTACTACATATCGACAAATTGGATTTGGTTTCTTCAAGGGATTACCATGATAACTGAAAACAAACAGACAAACAAACAAACAGTTATGAATGAAACAATAACCAACTAAAAATAAAATAAAACAGGAAAGCAAAAGTCTTCTTGAGCGGCTTATCCCTCTGAAAATCTTAAACAATTCACAGACAAGTTGTAAGACACACAAAAAAAAATCGTAACTTAAACTTATTGATCGCGTTAAGTTTGGGTCATATAAGCCAAACAAAAAAATCAACAACTTTAACTATTAGATAGGAGAAATAGTATTTTCGTAATCTCAACCAAATTAAAAAATTTAATATCATCTAATCTACATATATTTAAGGCAACACAAAACGAAAGTGAAGTCATAATTAGGCAAACATTGAGCTCGAAGGACCAAACTATGGTAATTTATATACTAATAAAGTTTCGGAGTAAGTATAATATATTTAATAACTGAAAGGAGAGAATTTATGGCATATTTATAGCTGATAAACATAACATCCGAACGTAAAGTTGGACGCTTTGTAGAATGCTTTTGTCGAATTCTATTGAACATTACATAGCTCTGAAACTCTATTATAAAAGAAGTTTATCTAGTTAAGAAACCTATGATTAAGAGCCACTCGATACCAAATACGAAATTACACTTTCCCCAAATTCCATTATTTTACCTATTCTGTTAAGAGTGTTTTTTCTTTTACGGTTGCCAAAAAAAAATCAACTCCCATTCAACAGCAAAAAAAAAATAATACTCCAAAGATCATCCCAAACATTTAACTTAATTTGGCAGACACATCACTATACACACTTGAAGTGTAATTATTGGCACAATATTGTACGAAGTATGGGTCAACATTAAGAGCTTCTATAAAGATCCACTTTTTCTTGGAGCGATTTTGTTTTGATGTGTTTTATTTGTTTTAGTTTAATTTTTGATGGGGAGTTTATATACATATATAATTTTTTTTTATGATTGTCTGTCTATTGGTGTGTGTGTTGTTTAAATTGATCACGAAGCGCCAAATCGATCACCTTTACTAATAATAAAGTGGTAACAACAGAAAAACAATCAAGCGACAATGTGTGTCGAAATTAAGTACACTGTGAGAAAACAGATGATATTTTCGGTGAAAGGGCATAATTCCCACAGACATTATCCCCAATTCCGTTTTGGGGTATATGACCGACAAGACCAAAAATTTTTAGTAATGAACTCCATTTTCTAGTAATTTTTCTAACATTTTATTCCCGCCCTCACCCTTCTTAGGGGTGTTTTTTATGATTTGTTAGAATAGAACTTAAAATTAACGTTATGTGGGGAAGTTAAAGGGTTAATATGTTTCACAACATAAATTGTTTTTGTCTCCTCTACCAGATTCCTTTGTCAGAACACTGTAATTTTGAAAAAAAAAGTTCGAAATTGTTACACAGTGTAATCCGTGTCGCTACGGTTATCTATTGCATTTTCATGTTAAACGTGCTTAACTTCCCAACCAACATATTTCTGTGCGCTCATTGCTCTTAAAAGACTCTAATAAAGGGTGGCTTTTTTCTGCATTTCATTTGACATTTCTCAATATCAGACTAACTCAATTTGAACCATGGTCAGCATTATCGACCAAATGTGTCCACAATCGGGATAATTGTGCACATATTTCTGCAAATCGGGTCTGAATGAAATGAAAAAACACCTGTGCATGCTCGCCAAGTTCGTTCTGCGAAAAACATTGCTGTTGTTAGCGATAGTGCGGCAGAATAGCCGTCAAACTCGGCTCGCCGTCGGTATTCGCTATCGCGAGATCATAACGGAATTCTTGGAGCCAGAAATTGAGGATATGAATGTGCACGATATGTGGTTTCAACAGGACGGTGCCACTTGCCACACAGCTAAGGAAACAATGGCTCTTCTGCGCGACAAATTCAATGGCCGAGTTATCTCACGTGGTGGCGATGTCAATTGGCCACCAAGATCATGTGATTTGACACCGTTAGACTTCTTTCTTTGGGGTTATTTGAAAGAAAAGGTATACGTCGATTAGCCAGCAACAATTCAAGAGCTGAAGGATGAGATAATTCGGCACATTAACTGCATATAACCTCAATTATGCCTCAGCGTCATCGAAAATTTGTACCATCGCATGGAGGTATGCCGCCGAGGTCGCGGCGGCCATTTGGCCGATATTTTATTCCGTACATAATTGAACCATATCATATTGTCATAATAAAAAGAAAATACAATAATTTCCCAAATAATTTGTGTTTTATTCCAAATCAACATCGGCCCTTAAAATTTAACCACCCTTTATATGATAATTTTTAGAGCGCTGAAATTTTGAAGTCATCAATAAAACATAATTTACTCTTATTTAGGAGCCTATTAGAAAATTTTTCAAAAATTTTTTTTGCATTCACAAATAACTCAAAGATGGATCATAAATGAGTCTTAAATGGCTCAAAAAGTTAAAAAATACTCAATAATGTTCATATTTATGAGTCATAAAAGAACGCTCGGAAAGAGTTTAATTGGAACAAAAATGCCCTAATATAGCTATGATTTCAGAAGGTTTAATGTATATTTTTCAAGTCTTTTCAGGCTCCAATTGTAATTAAATTACCCACCAAATTTTTTCTGACTATGCCATTCTTGCTCAGGTATTGCTAATCTTGGTTTATTGGTTCCAAACAAATGTACTATTTCTGGAGAGTTAACGAAAATTTAAAATTTTCTTTCAAATGAAAATTAAAAAATTTGTAAAAAAAAATATCAAGGTCTAACGATAATCAGTTCGTTGACATCATCAAAAACTGTAACTTGTCATCAAAGTGGAGATTTTATATAGAGAAATATACACTCGTTAAAAAAAAAGTCCGAAATGGCAATGAAAATTTTGCTGTTATTACGAGAACATGTCTGTTGACGTGACAATGAAATTAGTAGAAAAATTTAGAAACCGCTGATTACTAAGTATTATTGAAATTAGTATAAAAAATTAGTAAACGCAACTAGATTTTAGTAAATTGTTGTAAACTACAACTTAAATAGATCTGCTAAAATCAGCAACAAATTTTACAAAATATTAGTGAAATGGAAATTGCAGGGAAGTTAATAACCGCTACTACATAAACATTCTGTACAAAGTTTAATTAAATAAATTGGCTTTAATTAATAAAAATTGTTAATAAATATTAGTGAACTAAACTCAATGAATTTTAAAATATGGAAAAAAATTAATAAAAATGCACAAATTAACTTAATTATTTTTAGATACACTTGTTACTTGTTAAATTAAATTTTTTTTTATCGAGCAATATTTTTTTATTTTATTTTTTTTTCAAAAAATATTTTAGACAACATAAAAAAAATCAAAGGCTTTAAGCCTTAATTAATCATTAATTCGCTCATTTTTTTTTTTTAGTTTAATTTAAGGTCAAATTTTAATTGTTTTAAGGGCTGATTTTTAGAACTAAAAAAACCTTTTAGTGCTATTTTAAATGAATGTCCTATTTTTGGACATCAGTATCTTCACTTCCAAACCCGTTTTTAACCAATTTAACATTTTAAGGCAATAAAAGTTTGTAGGTGTAAGTTTTAATTATTAGAAATAATATTTCCTTCAATATCCACTTTTTCACAATTAGTAAATTTAGAAATAATGGCATTCCTTGATGTTACAACTTCAATAAATTATAAGTTTGCTGTTTTTAAACGGATTTTCAAAAATGATCATTTACCCTAAAACATGACATAACGCCGCCCCTTCCAGGCATTAACCCCATTTTCGATTTTGCAATAACGGCCGAAATAAACCGCCAAATAAAAATAGGTCAAAATACACGTTTAGAGGATAGTAATAATCCCAGTAAAGCTTTTTGTTTGTAGCCGAGCTTTGGGTGTTTCTACTCTATGATATATTTGAACCTGTTTCGTTTAGTAAAGCTTTTCTGCACTTTGGTATGTACGAGGGCGAGTCAATAAGTCCGTGACTTGTTAAATTTTCCGCCTATTAACTATAATGGCAACACTGCCTAAATATGAACAAGCTGCATTTACTTTGTGTTTGACTGCGGAATTTCGTATGCTCATTAAGGCTATGCTTTTTAAATACTTTGGGAAATCGCTACCACCAATTTCAAAAGAATAAAAGTGGTTTACAGAAACAATTAAAAAAGTTTACGGTATTGGCCGAACGGAGACTGAAAGTGCGAGGGATTGTGGAAGCCATAGGTATCTCACATGGCTCAGTGGTTTTGAATGATCACTTGGGTGTGAGAAAGCTTTTCGCAAGATGGGTGCCTCGTTGCTCACAATCGACCACAAACACATAAGCAGTTTCATTTATTTATTCAAAATATAATAAAACAAGACTATATCTTAGTTAACAGTACTGGCAAAAATCCATGAATTAGGTTACAAATTGCTCCCTCATCTGCTCTATTTTCTATAGCCCCGAGTAACTATTTATTGTTGCCAAACCTAAAGAAATGGATCGGCAGAAAGAGATTTGACTCTAACGATGAAATCATTTCACCAACAAATACCTATTTCGATGATCTTAAAAATCTTATTTGAAAAATAAAACTATTTTTTATCCAAAAACCTGTGTTTCATTAAAAAACTCACAGACTTATTGGGATTAAAATGGAAAATTTTTCAAATTCTATTTTTTTGTTCACCGGCTTCTTTGCTAAAAAAAAAAGGCTTTGTAAATGGCCAGCATTCGCCCGAACTTAGAGGTTTTATCCTATTTAAAATTTAAAGATTTAAAGAGATTTGTTGTTCTAAAATTCCATAATCTTTGTTTTTTTAGTTTGTTTGGTGGGCGTTGTGGCCCAGCAAAAATTAAGCTGCCAAAGAAGCAATAAAAGCATCGCTACTATAGCAAAGGCATCACTTCTTTTCTGATGGTTTCATCGATGAATTTAACATTAGCGTGTCATAGGACGGAAGTATTCAAATGTAGCTACTAGCATTACTCATACTTTACTCTAAGGAAGCAATGACGATGCAATGATTAGATATTCTGCTGCATGAGTGGAAAATGTTCATATACTTTGTGGTATTTAAGCTTTGATGAAAATTTAATTCATAAGAATGCAGAAAAATAAATTTAAAGAAGCGAAATTTATGCATTGATATAAAATTCTCTTTATTAAAACAAACAAATAATTCTGCATTAGTGAAAAAGCATTTTTGAAACATTTTTCCAAAATTTTAATGAATTTTTAGACAAATTTTAAAATATTTTTGGGTAATTTAAAAAGTGGTTGAACACTTTGGAAACATTTTTAGACAATTTTAAAATTATTTTGATAAATTCTTAATTAAAACTGAAAAATGCAAAGGACAGGCCAGCTAGTTTCAATTAAATGTCAAAAAAAATCTGTTTTTCTTGATATTTCAAAACTTTTATAAAAATTGCAAACCTGCATAAATTCTAACCCTCATGAAATTTTAAACTAAAATATAGAAAAAAGATTTAATAAAAAAATTAAAAAAGTTCATCAGAACTATTTTCTCAATTTTAATAAATGAAAAAAAATATATACGATATACTATAACTTATGCTTTGAAAGTAATGCAGAGTGATATTTTAAGATATGCATCGGGTTTATATCCAGATCACTGCATTTGAAATATGAACACATATATGCTTTTGGAAGTACCTTAGAATAACACCAAAAAATCATAAAGAATGTCAACTGAAGTTTAGGAAGCAATGAAAGAAGTTATAGTCACAGAATGACTACCATTTTTTTTGCTGGGGGTATAATGGTTAGCGCTTTGGACTGTTACACAGAAGTTTGCGAGTTCGATTCCTTGCGACGGCAACATCAATTTAGAAAAAATAATATGTATGATTTTTCTCTTCCTCATACATATCACAACGTCTTCCCTCAGTGTTTTAATAATACTTAACCCCACCGAAGTAAAATAACATAACAGGGCTATTAACTAAAAAGCTTCAACAATTTTCGCCAACTCCCTATCAGATGGCGAGCAAAAACTGTTCTAAATTTACCATCTCGCGCAATTACAGTGTTGCCATATTTGAAGTCTGTCACCAACTTTCATCTCTCCTCTATCCCCTTTCCAAAGAAAGCAACACATTATGAGTAAAAAGTAGGAAGAATTTCCTGAGTGTTGCTTCTCTTAAAAAAAATAAAAAAATTGTCGAGTTTAAGAATCGGGTTGTAGAGTTCGTAATATATTTTAAATCTGCGTGTAAATTCTCCACAAAATGTGTAAAAGAAAAATTTAGGAAATCTGTTTAATCTCATTAGATATTCGTATTTAAAAATGATTTTTAGTTTATTAATAAGAACACCAAAAAGTTTCATTTTTTTCATAATTTGTTTTTAAAATATATTTGAACTAATTTTTCTTAAGATATAAAAGCTTACAAAACTAATCATGTCTTCCGGTTTTAATTATAAAAAAAAAACTACAATATACAAAATAATAAACTTAAAATTAATGCATTCAACAAATTATTAACATTACTTTACACTATAATACAGCTACATATAAAATATAAATATTTGAGGCAGGAATTGGTTTAAGGTACAAACTTTGGCACGAGCTCAACCCGACTGTTTTCTTTTCTTATCTTTTTTTGATTATAATATTAACGCAGTAAATCACCCAAAGCCGAAATATAAGTCTGAGCCATTTGTAAGGTTTCATGTTTGGATAATTGACGATCATTGCCCAAACAAGGTAAATATTGACGAAGACGATCAAAGGCTTGATTAAGATTTTGCATACGACGACGTTCACGAGCATTAGCCGCCAGACGACGTTTACGTTTGACCACAGGAGAAATTTGTTTACCACGACGTTTTTTGCCACCTTGCTGGTTGGAGGAGGGATCAGAATCATTGAGAGAATCATCAGCCTCAAGATCATCATTTAAATCAAATGAACCACTAGCATCAAAATCATCATGTGATGAACTATTGCCATCATTGCCAAAAAACATCATATTATCATCGGCATCAACGCTGTCATCGAAAAGACCAGTGTGTTCGAAATCTACAAATGTATGGAAATCTTCAGCATAAACATTTGTTGTTGGTGGCGGAGGAGGAGGAGGAGTGGTTGTAGTTGCAGTAGTGTTTGTTACTGCAGCAGTGGCCACTGTTGGTTTTAATTGTTTACGATTGTATTTACGTTTGGGTACAGTTTTACAAGTACCCACATTTGAAGAACCCATTGGTAAACAGGATGATTCTGGTACAACCGTTGCTGATAGCTGATGTTGTTGTTGCTGTTGCTGTTGTGTTGACTCTTGTATTTGTGCTACATTTAATATGGGATATTGTTGAGTCATTGAGGGTAATTGCTGCTGCTGTATATGACTTGCATACATGGTATTGAGATCAATAAATTCAGGACTTTCCGAACGATGTGATGCCGGCGAAGATGTTAACCAGCCATCCGAGGAAGCTTGTTCAAATGTTAAAAATCCATTGTTATTTATGTAGTTGGCTGAATTTACCATTATTCCACCTTGGAAATGGGAATTTAAGTTATTTTGTTGAGGCACATTAATGGCCGGATTGTATGCCGCCATTGGGTTGAAGTATGACTCTCCGGAATTTACTTTAAAGCCTTGTAAATCCTCAGAGGTTTTATAATAATAACGGTATATTTCACTGGACGACATTTTGAAAATTTTATTGAATACGAAATCTTTTAAAAACACACGATAAAAATTGAACAAAGATTTCTGAGCGATGTTATTCCTTACAACTCAAATGAGTTTCTGTTTTAACCATAATCCTGTAGCCGGTATTTATACCTCTGCCTAACTGACTGTGGTAACTTATCAATATCTACCACATCAGGTAACTAATACAGGTAAACCTTTTATTCTCCACTATTGCCTTCCTTTGCATTCCTATGCTATACAAAGGGTAGATTGCATTGCAACTTATAATGTTGTTGTTTATGTGTGCGGAGTGTATGAATGCTTGTGCCTCTTTGCTTTTGTCCGGCTTCATCGTCTCCTTGCTTGTTCGTTTTTTTATTTATTTTTTTTTTGTTGCTATATTCTCAGCGCCTTTTAATGTGTTGGAATTTATTCCCATAACAATTTTTTATTTGTTATATTCTTCACAGAGCCAAGCACGTGCTCTTTAAGCCGTCTGTTTGATTTTGTTTTTCTTTTTGTTTGATTTACAGCACTAGTAAATGGTTCTCATAACCAATGAAATGTTGTATGTCTGAGTGTGGTGGGAATTGTTTAAAAGCTATGCTGATTGGTTATTTCGCGTTGCAAAGTTTATATAGTTGTTGTACAACATACATGCAATTGTTGTAAGTTTACAAAAAAAAATTGCAATGCAATTTTTTAAATTCAAAATTAAAAAAATTTTTATAAGACTTCATAACTAACAGTTGGTGATTTTATTTAGACTAAGGATTCCTAAAGGAATTTTGATTGTCAATATCATGCAAGAGCTTTTTAACTTTTCGAATTCTTTTAAAATTTGTATTTGAAACGAAATTCACACCTAAACTAAATTCTATGAAATTCGGATATGTAAAGAAAGAATAAATCTAATAAAAATCTATCTCATTTTATCGGCGACATTGGGAAAGAAATTAAGACATTTTGTTTGGGAGCATGTCAAAAACTACTAAATTTCGAAATAATAACTGCATAACACAAATGTATTTATCAAAAGAGGAAGTTTGATATACATACAGTTGTTCCAAAAAGTATCAAAAAGGACTCTGGGAACAATTCTTTAAAACCAAAAAAGAACACGGGTATCAAACAAAAAAAGTTGTATAGAGTATAACGTTTGGTGAATGAAATCCGTACAACCTTAGAAGTACAAAAAAATATATATTAAACTAAATTATTTTGTTTTAAGTTTTAATTATTTTATATTGTATTACGTTTAAAAGAATTTACAAAAAAAATTTTTACGTAGCGGTTTGCTTTCGTAATTCTTTGTGGTTGTTCCCTCAGTGACGTCTTAATTCCTTCTGTATTTATAGTTTTCAGCTCCCTTTTTATATTGAGAATTTTCGTATACCTTTCTCTTCAAATTAGTCCAAAAAGTTTTAATTGGTCTCAGTTGTGGAATATTTGGTGGGATCATTTGTTTTGGAACAAATTCAATTTTTTGATTATTTAAATTCTGAGTTGTAACTTTGGCGTAGTGTGAGGATGTCAAATCAGGCAAAACAATTGTTTTATCAAGTGGATAATATTTTTTGATAAACTAAGTGATAGTATACATTATTCATTATAAACTTGGGCATTGACTGCTAACTCTCCTTTAAAAAACATCGGGTCGCTGAATTCCACGTTCTCTTATGGCTAACCACAACAAAACTTTTCCCGGGAACTTTGTCTTGAGAATAAATTTATATTTTTCGGGTGCTTTTGACTGTCATTCAATGCCTTCTACAGTAAAATATGACTCATCATCCATTACGCATTTGTAGTCTGATGAAGAAGAGCAGTAATTTTTGGAAAGTTCCCGTAATCTCGATTTAATAATCTTTTGTTGACGTTCTGTTCTGAATGGTGCTGTTTTTTATTTTTTTTTTTTTTTTTTTGTTTTGATTTCTGTGCATTCTAAATATTTTTTAACAGTATTTTTGTCACATTTATATTTTTTACCCAACTGACAGTATGATTTTGCACTGCGGCCTACTGTTTCAGCCTTCAGCTTAGCCCGAACTTTAGAGTCTTGCAAACTACACTTCCGATCCGATCCACGTTTTCGCTCATCAGTTTTATTATTTTTTAACAAGCGTATTGTGTTATAAATAAAAGTTTTTGTGAATCCATTATCACTAAAATGTTTAAAAATTTCACTTTTTGTTTTGTTGGGATTTTCTTCATAAAATTTGCAAATTAACTTGCGACGGTTCAACTCGTTGAGCGATATTTTTAAAACTAATTATTAACTGATCCACTTGTTCTTATTTTTTATTGAATAACTAGATAGTACAGTTACATTTACCGTAAACAGTTTTGTTGTAATTATCATGCGTTTCTTATTAATAAGAGTCTTACAGTTGTTCGGATTTCAGTCACCAAAAGTTAAAATATGTCCGTTCAAAAGCCACATAAAATAAACTTATATATCTTTTACAACAACAACATAGAAAAATCAAAGAAATATGCCAGGGAATAGCGCTTAAAAATCCCTTTCCAACGGTACCACATGAAATGGATGAAATGTCATAGAATTCAAAATTTTGAAAATTATCAGCTTTTTTTTAAATTATTTTGATAAATTCTCATTGCATTTTTAAAATTGTAAAATTTAAGTAACTTCCTGTTTTTTATTTGGGCAACTTTTAATGAATGCGAAATACCCCACGAGTCGTCCAAAATCACCACAATCAAACCAAACAGCTGTACCAGAAGCAGGGTATCCTTTTCCTTCAGACACCCAACCGATACAGAGCTTTCTCCATGATATCAATGCATTTGGCCCAGTCCCTCAAATGATAATATTTGGATATGTGACAGAAAAAGAAAATCTAAGATTGACCTGTCTCGGCTTTTGGGCCAACTCCAGTTTTTAAGGGGTTAAAAAGTTGATATTTTTCGTCTTTTAGCTTTTTAAGGTATTTAAACTAAAGGATGATGTTCCTTCGCAATGGCTGCCAAATTAACATATTTTATTCCTTATTAAATTTAAGCGGATACTGATTTTTTAATTTTTGGTATTCGTGCTATTTTAGATGTTTACAACAAATATAGGCATTATGTAACACATCGGCTGAAAAGTCCGTAGGATAACCAATAAAACAATTTCTTTTTTTTTTTTTTTGGCAAAATTCGACTTAATTCATCAACATAGTCTCCTTCAATAGCGATAAAATCATCCCAACGCGTTTCTAACATTTCGATACCTTTTTTATAGAATTATTTATCGTTGGCCTCAAAGTAGGCTTCTGTTTCGGCAATCACCTCTTCATCATTCTAACCAAATCTATTTCCAGCAAGCATATCTTTGAGGTCTGAAAACAGGTATACATCGCTGGGAGCCAAATCTAGGGAATAGGGTGGGTGCGGAAGCAATTGAAAATGTATTTCGTACAATTTGGCCATGTTAGCCAACGACTTGTGACACGGCGCATTGTCTTGGTGAAGAGCAGACGCGACACCCATTTCGAAAACAGATTTCTCATGGACAAATGTTCCTTCGATGTCTTTAGAATATCAGCTATCTCCTGCAACTTCATTTAGCGGTCTACCAGAACGATTTTGTGAACTTTTTTGTTTTTTTTTTCAGGTATCACCACCTTTTTTGGGCGACCAGAGCGTTCAGCGCCATCGGTGTTTGTACGACCACGTTTAAAGTCAGAAAACTACTTTTCTAGCATTTGTCTCGATGGAGCAGAGTCCAAATAAAACTTATCAAGCCAAACTTTGTCTTGAATCGTGTTTTTCCCCATTAAAAAACAGTGACAAATCAACACGAACAACGAAATTGCTTTAAATCGATTGTTTTCAAAATCGCAAAAGTAGCGCCACTAAAACTTGTTCATTGATGAACGAATGTCAGGTATCGTCTGAAGGTTGGTAGTTCCAAAAAATCATATGGATTTTTTATTAGTGGCGGCAGCTATGTGTCATCCTACAGATTTTTTAGCAGATGTGTTATATTCCACTTCCTCATTTGACGAATATATTGAATTATTTTAATGTAGATCTTATATAGAATTTCAAATGTTGCAGACATGCTCCGAATAAAAATATGCCCAAAATTTTCTAAATTTGTTACCAATATTTTACCGCCTAGATCCCCGAGGTGGCCGAAAAAGTTTAAAAGGTTGATCTCAGATTTATTTTTTCTATCATATATGCAACCCAAGAAATATTTTTAGGGACTTGCCCACGCGAAAATAATACGTTTCGATTCCGTTTTGGTGTATCCTTTTCTGTACTGTCAAATACGGACTTCGCCGTTTTTCATCAGTTTTTCTTCCGTTGCTTTAGAATTCGTGTTGTTGCCAAAAAGAAATACTTAAAAAATGTATGTGATCTTTATGCGGGTCGCGAGCTGAAGTCAAGAAAAAAAAGATGTCCAATTTGAGTCGGTTCTCCTATATTCAAAGTCTGTACCACCATCACCACACAGAAAAAATAACTTCATTAAAGAAATCAAATTTGCTAAAATCCCACAAAACTTATAAAAAATTGTGATAATAGTTTGTTGTAGGCTGGTATCCGAATATCATTCTTGCCTAAGGAAATCATCAGGAGACGCATTTTTAGAATTTAACTTTAACTGATACCCATGAGGTAAATATTTGAATTTAAAACATATTTTGTGAAGAAATTTGCAAAGTTGCATTGTGAGCTCTACATCATATTTTAAATACCACCAATTAAACTTAAATTAAAATTTTGTTTTATTTTTTTATGATTTTTAACGGACCACAACCGCAGTGATGGATATAGACGCTAATTGTGCTGGAGATAAATATAGAATTTAATGAAATTTGTAAAATTTTTGTTATTTTATTTTGAATAAATTTAAAAATTTAAAGAAAAAAAAAACTAAAATTTTCTATTCAAAATAAAAAAAAATTAGGCATTTAACAAATCCGATTTTGTTGAAAAAAACCGGTAAGAATACGGACAGGATACGGATCCTAAAAACGGAAACAGCTCTGATTTAACCCTCCGTAAACGGACAGTCATTGACAGAATTTCAACGGACTCAGCTTCGTTTTTCACACGACATATCGGTCCGTCATTTACGGTATTTCAACGGATTTTAATCAGTTTCGATGTTCTATTTTTAGGTCCGTATGCGGATCCATAAAACGGTACGTGAAAAGAATTTCGTTTATGACTGACCGCAAACGGTACGTAAACGGAACTTATTGCTTGTTGGGAAATTTCATCAATATCGGAGTATTTAGGTTGGGGTACTTTCCTTGTTAGGTCTTAATGGATCCATATCCCGTATCATTATTATCTGTGTCGCTTTATCAATTGTATAGACCTTTGCTTGGAAAACCCCAACATTCCTTCAGAAATCATGGAAACCCGAATCTCCAATTCCTCTTAACGGCCTCCCTTCATTGTTCCTCTCTTCTTAGTATCGGGGTTTCAATTCGTTTCTTAGGAATACAATTTTAAAAAGAAGTATTTGTTGATACAACTTAAAGTCTTGTTATCCTGTCAAACTATTGATTAAAAACACCATAATTATGGGTTCCAAGTTAAACCACAATCATGCAAAAACAAAACCGGAACGATTAAAAAATAATTAAACTTAAGCTACCTAAACAAATGAAGGCGGAAATAACAAGATTCAAAATTTGTATACTCTTACATATCGTAAATACAAAAATTGTGAATAACTTATAATAATAACAAGATTAAGTATATTATCTTAAGGACAAATCAATAAATATTTGCAACAACAATTAAAAACATCTCTCAAAAAATACTAACTAGAAATTTTTAAACTCAATAAGCGTAACCAAAAAAAGAACAAAAAATGTTTACAGTTTGCAACAAGAACACAGCATGCTTTCTAAATACTCATCAAATTTGTCAGCACATCTCATCTCTTTCATCTTCCCAGTCTTAACTGATCTTTCCGGTTTCATCTTATCATAATCGCATGATAAACAACACAACATGATGGAGTTTATTTTTTGCCAACAGCAAAAAAGGACATTCATAATCGACAATATTTGTCCAAAGAGTGTAGAGATAACAACAACTTTGTGATTAATAAATTTGCCGCTTACAAGAAAGTCTAAGAGCATAGAGATGAAATTATCAGTGATCTTGTTAGATCGTCATACTTATGTTGGAAAGGTTGCTTTTCTTACCTTGTTAAAGTACATATGAAACATAATTTGTTACGGTCATTGCAGCAAAACAATTCATTCCCTCTTTAGTCTGTTAATATCACAATGAAAAATCTTGTTTATGACTTTGGAGTTGGATAGTGTATGCAACAACTTGGCAATTTTTTTTTTTTTTTTGTTCTCGTCTAATTGTTACGGTACTATTGAGTAGACGCCCATCTTTAGTGAATTTTCTTTTGGTCAGTTTTATGTTCGGTGTGTTCAATAAATGCGCTAGCGCCAGCGCTTCATGGTTGTCCATTTCTATGTACGTCATCATTTTATAATGTTCGATTTTAAAGGATTCTTTTCAATAATGATTGTACGCCTAATAAGCGTGCCCACCAAAGAACAAATTTATAATTTTATTTTAAAGTAATTTTTATATTTTCCAATTTATAGAAATATGATTTAATAGCATTTGTTAGAGGTTGTAACAATTCTGACTTGTTTATGATTGTAATGGAATTGTAATTGTTTTGCGCGTGATTAAGCAAAATTTAGCGGTCAAATTTAAAGAGTTTTTTCGTGGTGGTCTTTTTCCTCTTAGACGGAATTTTTAGTGTAGCAATTAGTTAAGTTAAATGTTTTTGATTTTGATGTAACATGACATGATGATTAACATAGTTTTTATTTTACTAAAATGTTAAAATTTTAATATATTTCTTAAATTAAAAATGATTTACTAAAGTTAGAGTTTTTGGTGTAGGAACGAGATTCGTACTGACAACCAAATTCATTGCTAATCGTATGCTTAAGCTGGGGAAATTATATTGTCAATGTAAAATAACTGATTCTCAGTTTTTACAGTTGAAAAATCCGTTACTACAACCGACACAGATTATAAATTCCGCGTTTCTACATACACGCACAAAACAGATTCATTGTGAAGACCGAATTTCTTGATTCTTGTTTGTTGTGACCAAAATTTAGTTAATACAACAGAATTTTGATTGAAATCATATACGAGTATTTTAATTGTAGCAGAAATACATTTGGCTTTAACCAAACTATTTAATTGGCAAGAAATTTGTTTGTCACAATGAATGTGTTTTCTGTGTGTAGAATTCCAATAGCGGGAAGGGTGAATTCCATTTCAAGGATACTGGAACACTTTCAGAGCAGTAAAATCATCTTGGCTGATGATTTGAAAGTTTACATCTCTTCCTGGATTGAACATTCTAACCTCTTAATTCACGTCGGCAATTAAGTTGAGCTCTTTGCTGCGCTTCACCATTTAGCGCAACTAATGTAGGAACTAAATCTTATTGAACACGTGAACACCAAAATACTCTCGATCTCTTACTCAATTCTCATCACGATAAATACAAAAATTTTTCTTTTGTAGCATTTTCGTATTAATTTTGTACTGCGTACTTCGCATTTCGACGATTTTTCCCAGCACTTAAACTGGAAAATTAGTCTCCTCTATAATAAGAGGGATGTTGCCGCGAAAATGATTGAATACTTCATATTGGCTAAATCGAGAGATAAATAAATATTGGTTTAACCAGACTTTGCAAGAATTCAGCCAGATCTGGATCTGGCGTTCTGATAAAGCGTTTAGAAATTGGCGTAATAACGAAAATGCTGATACTGATCTGCTATGCAAAAAGATGGGGAGTGTTTCATCGTCACCCTGCCAAAGTTGTTTTTCGTTAAAAAAAAGTAAAGGATAAAGCAAGTTCAGCTATCACTACTCATGTAAATCTAATACCATATATGAATTTACTGACCGTTTTATAACATTTTGGCTGAGAAACTTATCCTTGGAAGCGATCAACTACTGCCCTAATTCAAAAAAATTTTGTGATATTTTTTCGAGCTCGTGACACGTTTGATAACCTTTTATCAAGAAAATAATTCGTGCCAGAAAGAGATCAACCTCTACCCGAACTCGAAAGAGTATCGTGATATTTTTCCGAGCACGTGAAGTTATAAGGGCTCTTGCGGATTTTAATGTAAGTTATCGGGACCGCATAGTAACCTACACTGCCTTTAGACATTTGCGCGTCCATTAGCTAACCTTTTTACTTTATTCCCCTCATACTAGAGAGTTAAGGGTACGGTTAAAATGGGCTCTGCGCCCTCGAAAATGATCGACAGTACGGTTAGTTTTCATTTTGTTAATTATTTAAATTCCAATTCACTTTTTAGTATGGCTTTTGTGGAAGTTGTTCCACTAGCGTTTCCTTCCGAACGTTGGTGTCGTTCCCATTCACAGATTTGATGAAAGCAAAGTGTTTTCTTTAGATATTTTCAATGCGTTCGATGGTTTGTGGTGCGACGCATTTGTATATTCTCTCGACTTGTTGCGACCTTTCTTTGAGAGCTTACTTTACATGTTATTATAGACGGAGTCTCATCAAACGAATTTAAGCTGAATTCAGGGGTGCCGCAAGTTTCCTCTGTTTTCCTTAACTGTTTTGAAACTTTATGTAACTTGCTCGTTTCAATATTAGGAATTCAAATTAGAAAAGAGCTTAAAAAAACTTATGCGAAAAATACTAAGTAAGATATAATTTACATTGATGAACAGAAAACTAGAATCTAGAAACTAGGGTCACGTAGCCTATACGATCTTTTTCGTCAAACTTTCAATCCTATATATTTATTTCCAAATGACAGAAAGATTTGTTAAAAAGTTTTCTTCGATCGTAGGGGCAAAAGTTAAATTATGAATAAAACACTCAATCAGGACCTTGTAACAATCTCTGAAGTTGGACGAAATGGGGGCGATTTTAATAGGCACAAAACCCAATGTGGTATGTTTGCCCATAGGTCTTATTAGTATTAAGGAGTGGCATACTTTTGATTTGGGCTTGAAAATTCAGTGTAATGCCTGCTGGTATAAGTATGTCCTCAAGTATCGTAAGAAGCATTAAAATTTATTTTAACCCATCGATCTCACCTAATATATATATGAAAAATATATTTAAATACTAATGCCTCAATGCGCCGGTGTGCGCTTTTCTGTTGGCACATAGTCTATCTAAAGTCTCCTTGCACCCTTGGACAATTAATAAATATGTCAAATTAATGGAGATCACCCTAATAGCCGCTGGACTATCATTATAGAAATTGTCTCAGGAACAAAGGCAAGGTCAGGAGACATTTTGGCCGCCAAAACTTTCGCCTGAAAAATGCTACAGTAATTGGGAAGTTTATACGACTCCTCGATACTCAGCTCTCGGCAGAAAATTGCAGCAGCAACTCCTTCGATCATATTAGTACCAACCGTGAAGAAACTAAAAGAACACCTGAACTAAAGTAGTCACTGCTACAATTTACATTTCCAATGACCTTTCAGTGTCCAACAGACGTATACACAAACTGCCCCGTAAGTCCCAAGAGTATAGTAGACGTCAGCGCGGCCCCTTCCATAATAAGATTTAACGACTGTAGATTCAAGATTACTTCCAGTGCCAATGTCGGCCCAAGTTTTGCCTATCATTTTCGTACATGCATAGAGCGCATTTGTAGTCTTCTTGAACCTCTCTCCAATATTGAGTTTCCATGACAACTTGCTGTCCAAAACAACCCCCAGGTACTTTGCATTATGTTTCGGAACAAGGTTCATACCACTCAACTTAGGCGTGGTCCAAGGATTTATCGTGTTTCTGTTGGTAAACAATATCATGCCCGTCTTCTTAGAATTAACACCCTATCCGATGTGATTACAACTTCCATGGGAGATGTTCTTTGGTGAACTTATTTTCAGATCCTGAGTTTTCATTCGCATGAGAGGGTGTTTATGTAGTAGTATTATATGCGTTTATCGACGGTTGTTATGTGGAATATTTATTCATCAGACTCCCCGAAGAATAACAATATAGATAAATTCAGGTTTAATGTCTACAAATACTACTTCCACTTTACACCTCCTATTTTCCTAATATTAACACAATGAACTGCACTTGTGGTTCAAAAAAATACCTCTCACCAAGCTCCTGCTATATTTTTTTCTATGATTGGTGGTGCCTATTTTTCAACATATTTCTTAAATAAACCTGCCTGATTTGAAACTTACTTGATAGTAAGACAAAGGTTTTCCCAAGAAATCTTGTCTTGACTGAAGTCATCCAATCTATGCCCAGGGGAAATTGCGAGTTTTTAAGGTAAAGGAGTGGTACGATCCTCAGTAAAAATTCGAACCTAGAAGAGTATTCTCACTTACGATTGCTCTTTTTCAACCTAACCTAAGTATACTACACAAATCAATCTAAAAAACATTGTTTCACATTTTGTGTATTCTAGTATTTATCTAAACCACTTGTGGTTTTAGTACAAACAATTCAATACACCAACAATCTCTTATTTATCTATAAAATTTACAATTGGTTTACAATTACAAACACCAACCAACTAAAAGACAAATCGTCAATTTAACGCATATCGGATACGCCAATAACCCTTTATTTAAATGTACAATCTTATATTTAGTACGGTGTGTACATACACTCACAAAAAAAATAGTAGAAAAATTTGTAAACGGTTTTCAATCCCAATTTACTATTTTTGTACTGATTTTTAGTAAAAAAATTATTATTTAGAAAATTTCTTTGCTATAAACATTTTACAAATTACAGAATATTTAAAAATTTTTCTTGTTAATTTCAGAAATCATTTTACAAATTTTTAAAAACCGATTTGCTAAAATTAGCAAAAAAAATTTACTAATTTTACACTTAGTAAATATGTATTATTGATATTGAAGGAATTTTATTTTTTCTAATAATTAAAGCTTATACATACATACAAACTCAAATTGTCTTAAAATACTACATAGGATGAAAAAAGGGATCGGAAGTGAATATACTTTTCACAACCGACTCTTGTCCAAAAATAGGACATCCACCTAAAATAGCACTAAAAATGTCTAAAAATCAGCACTTAAAATAATTTAAAATTGACCTTAAAATGCAAAAATTGGACTCTTAAAATATTTTTCAATACAAAAATTAGCAAATTTAAATAAAATGATAAATTCGTTTATGTTTTTACCATTTTTTATTTTGTTCAAAATATTTTTTGAAAAAAAAAGAATAGCAAAAAAATACCGCTGGGCACAAAATAACAAAATTTCCCGTAATAACAACAAAATTTTCAGTTGTCATTACAGACTTTTTTTGGTGAGTGTATCAGATATGATATTTGTGTTTGTGTGTTTATGCAAGAAAATGTTCAAGAATATTTTACAATAAGTTTATCGCATTAAAGGATAACAAGGACAAGAATACAAGCGCACACAAACAATCGATTTGACAGAGAGTTCAATCAGACGCAGGTGTAACTGAAAGGCGTTCGTAAAGCAAATGTCACAACTCGTTTACATAAAATTTCAAAACATAACAGAGTTGCCACACTGCTTTTTAGATGAATATACAAAAAGGTAATAATTTATTAAATTGTTAAACGTACACTCCACAAAGCATCACAGTGCTCTATATAAAAGTTTATAACTATCACAGGGTGGGCCATTTAAAATTTTAAATTTGAACTTTAAAAGGTAGAATAACATTCATTTTTATTTTCAGGTTTATGTTTGACATTTGCAAAATAGGACGCTATACGCTCGAATAAAATTGGGAATTATTGAAAACTTACTTCCAAAGCAGTGAGTCTTTAACGAAAACTGTAAGAAATTTACGTGGAAAATTTTTCGAGAAGAGATCGGTCTTCAGTTCATGAAAATGAATCGTTATTGGACAAACCAACCCGTGTACGTTCTCGTCCAGTGCGTTTAATCGAAAACATTGCTGCTGTGGCTGAGAATGTCCAAGAACATCCATCAACATCAACTCATCATCGTTCTCAGGAACTGAACATTTTCCGTACTTCTTTGAGAAGAATTTTGCATAAAAACCTCGGTATAAAGACGTACAAAGTTCAATTAGTCCAACAACTGAAGCCTCATGAACATCCGATGCGTTTTCGCTTTGCCCAATGGCCTGAAGATTGTTTGGCAGGAAATAAAGAATTTTACAGAAAAATCGTGTTTTCAAATGAAGCTCATTTTCATCTCGGTGGCTATGTCAAATAGGCAAAATTGCCGCATATGGGGTTCAGAGAACCCACATGTGACTATTGACAAGCAAATGCATCCACAACGAGTCACTGTTTGGTGTGGATTTTGGGCTGGCGCATCATTGGCAATTTTTCTTCGAAAATGAGCAAGTAGCCGCCGTTACCGTGCTCAACGAATTTTTGTTTCCAAAATTTCAAGAGAATTACATGGACGACATTTGGTTTCAACAAGACGGGGCCACATGTCACACAGCCAACGCAATCATCGATATTTAAAAAATCGATTGTTGTTGAAAATCGAATAATCAGCCGAAATTGTGTATAAATTGGCCGTCTCGGAGCTGTAATTTGAGCCCTTTGGATTATTTTCTGTGGGGAGCCATTAAGGATAAATGTTACGCAAACCATCCAGAGGCAATTGAAGCGTTAAAGATGAAATCGAAGTAGCCATTGAAGAGATTCGAGCCGAAACCATCGAAAATGTACTGAAAAATTGCGTTGATCAGATAAGGTACTGCCGACCCAGTTGTGAATGATATTGTTTTCCAGTCATAAATGACAAAGTTCAACCTGTTCAATAAAACCAGAAATTTTAAAAAATAATCAGTCCATTTTTTATGGCCGTTATAAATTTAAAATTTTAAATGGCCCACCCTGTATAACCTCATTTAATGAACTCTCCCTCTGAGATTTTAATTTTTGACATTATTATATTTTGCAAATTTCATAAGTTGTCAATTAGTAATGGCAACACTGAATATTAAAATGCAGTTGCATTAAATATGCATGTTTAACATAAGAAAGTAGCTGTTCCACAACAAATGAGGGTGAGTTTTAAACAATTGCCAGAATTAAGAATATTGTAACGCAAGTCGATCGATGTTTTCAATTTATCAGGAACATTTGTTGTAGTTTTAAGGTTAGTTATTTTAAACAATAAATTTGTTGTTTATACTTTTGAATGTGGTTTGTTGTGTGACATTTTTATATAATTGTCAATTGTTATTTTTACTTTCTGTCTGTCTGTCTGACTGACTTTGTGTGTGAGTTAGTTGGGTAATTTTTGTTTGAAGTTAGTCATAAAGATTGTTAATCGTTCATGCCTACAAGTTGGTTGGTTTTTGTCTTCCAATCAATTTTTCGGTAGTTTTTGTTCTTCATGTTATCATGTTGAGAACATTTGACAATGTTGAGGTATAATGTCGCAAATTTGTCGGTTATCAGTTTTTGTTCTTCCTCTTTTGTATTCACTTGTACATTGTTTTTTTTCATTTTTTTGTGGGGTGTGCTGCTACTTGTCGAGCTGCCGTTTTATTATTATTATTTAAGAACGAGAGTGAACCCCTTTACGAGGGGAGGGATTAAAACTTTATATAATTTTGACTTCTAGTTTATGATTTCAGTATTGTTTTCTAAATAAAATTTAGTCTATTAAGGTTGGTTTGATAATCAACGCCTTTAATTCGGCTTAAGGTTTTCATATAAGATTTATATAAAATTGCTTAGCCCTGAGAATGTTTGTGTTAATTTTGGTTTGATTTCTTAGAATTTAATATTGCCGGTGGCCTGGAAAGAATCATTGCTGAGAAAAAGTTTTCTCACAGAAATGTGAATACAGTTACGCATAGTTAAACTGTATGGTTTTAATATGCATTAAATTGAATGCCACATTCCGAACTGCTTGCAGCAACTTAATACGAATTACATACTTTCCTTATGAAATAATCTTATTTTTCCAAAATTAATCAAATTTTTCATTCCATTTTATTATTTATTTTTAAAGTCTTCTAGCTATCTATTTTAATTATATATATTTAATTTTATAAGGTTCAAGATCATAATTCATCATCATAATAACGAATGGGGGTTACTCTTGACAAATCTCTAACCTGGATTGATCATATTGACTCGCTGTCCAAAAAGGCCACCAAAGCTCTTTATGCCTGCCAGAGGCTCTCTGGGAGGACATGGGGTCTGAGTCCGCGGATGGTGTATTGGTCATTTATTACTATTGTCAGACATATGATCACCTATGCGGCCATCGCATGGTGGCCAAAGGTTAAACAGTCAAAAACGATGAATGCTATTTAGAGGATCTACCGTCTGGCGTGCATTGTTATAACGGGCGCCAGCGGAACGTATCCTACGGATGCCATCGGGACCATGCTGGGAATTCCTCCGTTGCATATCTCTGTAATGGAGGCGGCCGTCATGGGCTCAACTAGACTTAGAGAATTCGGTAGCATGAGAAGCGGCGACCTAAGAGGTCACGGATAGGATGCTGCCGGAACAGATTTTGGTCAGGTATTTTGACGCTATGTCTTTTGATAGGAGCATGTGGACCAACCGGACTTGGGAACCTGAAGTTGGGGCCCAGTTATGGTTCACAGATGGCTCGAAACAGCTGAATAAGGATACGGGTGCGGGGTTTTAGGGACGGGTTCCAGCGCGCCCTTCCCATTGGCAAATATCCCTCCATTTTCCAGGCGAAAATTTACGCCATATGTGTGTGTGTGGAGGAATACCTACGGAGGCGTGTGGTCAGATCTCGTATCTATATTCTTCCTGACAGTCAGGCGGCACTCAGGGATCTTATGTCCCACGAGGTGTCATCTAAACTTGTCATGGAATGTATTACGGCACTCAACCGACTCGGTAGGAGCAACTCCCTTACCCTGGTATCGATTCCGGGCCATGAGGGGCATGAGGGCAACGAAAGGGCGGACTGTCTGGCCAACTGAGGTGCCCGTCGATCCTTCATAGGCCCTGAACCTTTCTGCGGGGTTCCCATGGGCTATATTAGGGAGAGGCTCAGGTTGTGGAGAGAGTCGATTATTGGCAAACATCTCGTGGCCAACGACAGGCTAAGAGATTTATATCTATGCCCAGGGGTGGGTCTGGGCGACTGAAAGCCCTTGGTCGAAGGGACCTTAGGAACTTGACTGAATACTTTACTGGGCATTGCGACCTTAGGTACCATAGGCACAAGAAGGGTCAATCGGACACTGAATTGTGCAGGTTTTGCGGATTGAAATCGGAGATGTCAGAGCATGTCCTCTGCGATTGTCCTGGGCTTTGTGTCAGGAAAATCAAGTCGCCTTCCGTCATTTGGAACACTTCACCCGGTAAGTTTCTTGGCTTCATCAATAGCTTGAACCTTTAGTGTGGTTCTGGGCAGCGGTGCGTAGTGTCATTTTAAATAATAATAAGTCATCTAGCTTAAAAAAAAAATGAAATAAAGTCTAAACATATGTGGACACAGAAGGTTCGATGCCCGGAGACAGCAACATTAATTAGAAAAATAAAATGTATGAGTTTATATTTCTCATACATATCGCAACGTCCTCTATCGATGTTCCCATATCACTTAACCCCATCGAAGTAAAATAACATAACAGTGCTATGAACTAAAAAGCTTCAACAATTCCGCCAACTCTTCATCAGATGGTGAACAACAACTGTTCCAAGAATTATCATTTTGCGCAATTACGGTGTTGCCATATTTGAAGCTCTTCATCGTTCATCAACCTTAATCATTTCTTTATCCCCTTTGCAAAGAAAGCAGCACATTAACTAGTAGGAATAATTTCCTAAGTGTTACTCCTCTTTCCAAAAAAAAAAAATAGCATTACTCTCTAATTTATTCAAATTATCCTGGGACCTAATTAAAGTTTCATTTAATGAATAATTTCTATTATGTAATCCTATGAAAAAAGTAGTCATGACTTCGTAAACATCTAAAGGGAACATTAAAATTTATGAGCGATAATAATTCAAGAGATTATATATTTGAATTCTCAGTATCAAATCAAAATAAAAAAAATTGTTTTTAATAAATATTTTTAATATTGTTTTTTTTTTGCTGCCGAAAATTTTAAGCGTCTATTATAGACTTTAATGTGGTTATTCCTGATCATATATTGGGACCTTGAATTAATAATAAGTTTTTTACACTATAGGCCGCCACTGGTATATGATTTAATATTCCAGTTCCCAATATCATGCGCCGCTAAAACCTATTGTGAATGAGCGTCTTTGGCAGCATGTGTAATTTGGTTGAAATTTAAACAACAATACTAAATATTGCCTAGAATTTTGGATAGTTCTTCTTCAGGATCATAGAATCAAAGTGGAAGTTTACGGCAAGCATTGTCCATATCAGCGGTTCACACTAGCTTTCACTTCACAGAAGACCCCTTGAGACATTTTTACTGGCTGACGGACCCCCAAATTTTAAAATTTGTTTGTATTTAAATAAAAACATTTAACACCGACGGATCTTTCGCGAATGGAAATACATCGTATGCGGTGGTTGAACAAAAAAATCGGTACTACGAAGTCATCCATCAGTCAATACTTCCATACCATGCTGGGATCTTTGCTGCTGAATTATCAGCTATAAGATTTGCTGTAGAATATGCATCCAAAAAGCATAAAAAAAACTCTAATTTGTACTGACAGCCTAAGCGCAGTAGAATCATTAAAAGCAGAAAAGGAAACAAAAAATTATATTTTAAAAGACTTACTGTTGCAAAACCAAATAATGATTCTCAGGATTCTGGGTCATCAAGGAATACCAGGAAACGAATGTACAGATATAGCAGCAAAAGATGCAGCCTATCGACCTCTAATAGTTGAGGTACCTCCACTAGTATCAGTAATAACAAATTTCCAAAAACAACATCTACAAGAACATTGGAGCAACTCTAACAGTTTTCTAAGATCTCATAACAGCGACATAACGAGACCATCTTTTAACATAAACCTAAGTCGTCAAGAATGTATCATAATAGCACGGACCAGACTCGGAACTACAATTTTCAGCACTAGACACTAATATGAACAAACAGAGCCTTTACAATGTGAACACTGTCTAGAGAGCCTGACAATCAACCATATTTTCAAAGAATGCCCATTGACCGCTTTTGATGAACCTCTAGAATTTATCTTCAACTCCCACAACAAGGATTCAATCAAGAGAATCAAGGATATTTTGAAATCTGCAAATGTTCTGAATGAAATTTGAACTAATCATATATAGTGTAATGACCTAGTAGTCCGCACTATTAATTTTATAAGTATTTTAAAAATTAAACCTTTTGCAAAATACTTCCAATAAATAAATAAATAAAAACATTTAAATCCGAAGATTTTCAGAAAAAAATAGTAGTAGTAAAAAATACTAGAAAGTGTTCAATATAATAAATAAAAAATAATATAAATATATACAATTAAACAACAAAAATGCCAAAATCTGAAAAGTCTTAAGAATTGAAATACCACAACTCTTTATCAGTTGTCTTTTTTTTATTTTTAAAATACAATTATGGCAACTGATATAGAAGATTATTTATTATTACCTTTTTATTTTTAAGGAATTTTTTCTGAACTTTTCCCGCACCGCTTTGGATGCAGCTACGGACCCCCAGGAGATCGCGACCCACCATTTGGGAACCGTCGCTCTATCTGAACAATCGTGTTTGAGGTGGTTTGGTCGCTTTAAAATGATTTTAAGCTCAAAGACAAGGAACGGCAGGAACAACCCAAAAAGTTTGAAGATGTAGAATTGGAATCATTGCTATATGTGGGCCAAACGCTTCAGGAGTTGTCAGAATCATTGGGAGTAGATGAGTCGACAGTCAGCAATCGCCTTAAAGCCATAGGATTGATTTAAAGTAAACTGGGTTCCATAAGAGTTTAAGCTGCGCGACGACGAAAGGCGGTTTTTCGTTTGTGAACAACAGCTGCTCGAACGCCAAAAAAAAAATATGGTTTTTTTGCATCGCATTGTGACTGGCGATGAAAAGTGAATTTGTTATGACAACCACAAGCGCAAAAAGTCATGGGTTTTACCGGGACAGCCATCACGTTCTTCGCAAAGCCGAATATTCATGGCATGAAGCTTATGTTCTGTATTCAACGGGACCAGCGCAGCGTGATCTAATACGAGCTGCACAAACCTAATGAAACGATCACGGAAGAATACTATCGAACTCAACTCATGTGTCTGAGTCGCGCACCGAAGCAAAAACGTGTGGAATACAAAAAAAGGCACGGTAAACGGATTTTGCAGCATGATAACGCTCGCCCACATGTTGTAAGACCGGTCAATACCTACTTGAAAAGGCTGAAATGGGAAGTCCTACCCCACCCGCTGTATTCTCCAGACATCGTTCCTTCCGACTACTACTTATACCGGCCGATGACACATGACCTGTCCCAGCAGAAGTTCACTTTATATGAACAATGCAAAAAATAAGACGATGATTTGATTGTCTCAAAAGACGAGTCGTCTTCTGAGATGGTATCGGCGAATTGCCAGAAAAACGAGAAAAAGTTTTGGCCAGCGATGGACAATTCTTTATATATACATATGTATTTGTAATCATTTTTGCACAACAATTCCGTAGATTTCGAAAAAAAAGCTTATTATTAATTCAAGGTCCCAATATGAGATTACGAATGGTAATATATTGAACTATGGATGTATATGAATACGTATGGCCATGTATAATCATATATTATACAATATCATGTACGGCAAAATATTTATAGAGTTATTAATGTAAATTAAAATTATTAAATTGTAACTTCTTTTTTTAACTATACATTGTAGGGTGTCCCAAACAGTTTTACTTGTGAATTTCGAGACGATAACGCAAACGATGCGTATTCAAACCTGGTAACATATAATTGGGTCGCTTTTCCAGCACTCTTTTAAAAGGCGTTTTGCTAGTATTTATTTTAAAAAAAATTTCCATGGTTTATAAAAAAAGCACTGGCTTATACCGCTGTGCTTGTGTTTGAATAACGGTCAGACATTGCTTACACGCATTATAATAATTGCACTGGTAGATCACTGATTAATTAAAAATTATGTTATAAAAGATTTGTAATTTTTATTTCACGAGTGCCCAGTGATTTGCAAGCACTTAATTTTTTATATGTCTGGCGATTGCTAACCCTGTCGTTAACTTAGTGGTTAGAGCTCTTATCTGACAATCTGACAGCCTGGGTTTACAAAATACAAATGAACCTTTTTTCAAATTTATTCTGGAAAATACATTTTTAAGCCACGCAATTTTTGGTTCCCAAAATAGGAAATTTTGTTACCCCTGTGATTTTCCAGCACTTTTTGAACAGCTGTTCCTTTTGTCTAATGATGCTATAATTTCGGAATACGGAAATCACTTGCACCACTTAAAAAATTGCCTTGCCAAGGCTTACCCGTTTGTATTTTTCAGCCTAAACAGCTACAAGTATTCTTAAAAATTATTTTCTTAATATTTTCCATAATCAGCGCTCTAATATGCGTCTTTTAAGTGCTCTTCCATCTTAAAGTTCACAAGTGAAAATAGTTCGGGACACTCTATTGTACAGGTTGGCCTATATTTTAAATGAGGGCACGTGCTTAAGTTTTGTTCTTTTTTTTTTGAAGTTAACACTTGATCAGTGGTACTCAAACGAAAGACCAAAATATATACATTGTTTAATGCTAATTCATGCAATACTTCTCACTGAAACAATATTGCGTGACTGTCAATTAAAATTTAAAAGACTTAAAAATTATTAAAAAAAAAAATACTCCTGCACTTGTTAAAGTCTAAGAAAGTTTTATATACATATTACAGGTACGTTAATGTAATTTGTTTGGAGATATTTGGCTTAAAAAGAAATCTTAAAATTAAAGAATTTCCATTTAGCAAGTCCCTTTAGGGCGTGAAAGTGATATCAAAAATAGTTACTTCAAAAATGGGTCTGTACTTTCAATTCATTTAATTTTTGTATGTTATTTATTTTATTACCATTTAACACTAAAAGTAATACTTGTTCCATCAAATGAAAATGAAATTTACTTGTAAAATTGTATTGCACTGAAAAAATTGCAGAGTTGCGTGTTGAATGCAACTGTTTTACATATTTTTCATATTTACGGTGGGTGGTCCTTTTTATGGAGTGGCTGCAGTAGAAACTGAGATTGCGGATGTAATGTTTGTAAACATAGGTGAACTATGATTGCGAAAATATTGACAAGTTTAATATTCATTAAAGTCAAATTAAATATGCCATTGTTGCCAGAAAACATCATCATTTTTTTACACTCAAATCGTAAAAAATTTCAATAACCAGTGATGATTTTGTTAAAATTTTTTTCTTCAAACAATATTGGATTTATTGTTTTGCAAACAATGTTTACTTTTTCTTGTGTAAATATTGTCTATGGATGATATCAATTCATATTGACAGCAGAGCTTTGAAAGAATTTTTTCAATTGAATTTTTATAAATACTAAATAAGTAGTTTACATTGTAGGATTGAGTGTTTAAATCTGTCACAAAAAACCGTGTGTTTAAGATTTTATTGGATTTGTCAATTTTATAAATCTTATTTTCCCTCATAAGATTTGCACACAGCTGTCTTGATTTAGTAAGTTCTTTCACATTTAAAGTTTTAAGATTTTAATTAGGAGGGTATTGACAGAGTTCTGTTTTTTACTTAAAATCATATGACTCAATCCTATAATATGAACGACTCTTAAATATCACACAATTTATTTAATTTTTTTTTTATTTTAATATAAAAAATTCTCATAGAGAACTGGTCTTGAGAGAATTTATGCATCAATTTTTAAACAAACCAAACAACACCAGAGTCAAGCACGGTGATGGTCCTTGGTATGGAGGTGTATGGCGGCCATTGGTGGTTTGTGCTAAAAAAAAACATTTGAGGGAAACAAAAAAAGATGTTGTGATGGGATAAAATGTGTTGAGATAAAACTTAACACTAGTTGAAAATCTTTCAACTTTAATTTAATTAAATTTATTCCTTTACCATCTTCTAGCGCTTTTTAAGTCAACTGACGGCACTTTTTAACCGCAAAATGTTACCATCACAGATGACGAATGTCATTGCGCAAGCGAATATTTTTCATTTGCTCCTGCCCGAGTTCATGAACAAACAAAAACCAAAGAGGTTTTGGCGGGACAAAGAAGGATAAAAACCATCCGGTAACACCAATCATGACGCATCAGGGATGAAAAATTCAGTACGTTTTTAAGGAAGTTTTGTTTTACTTTTTGAATTTAAAAAAAAAGTGCAGCTAAATTACAAAGATTGCACACCGAAACTAATCTTGAATATGTTCCATAGATTTGAACGTGCGAGTTATGGACTGTACGGTTCTGAAGTGGTAATGATGAATTGGAGGTACTATTCGATCAAGATTGTTGTCAAACTTAATAAGAACCTGCAAATTTGTTGGAAGTCACTCAAGAGCAACGATTACAAGTTGCAGGATTGATCCAAAAGCAAAGAAATTAGGTTCCACAAGAGTTGAAGCCGAGAGACGTTGAAACGCGATTTGCATGTCCGAAATGCTGCTCTAACGCCATAAAAGGAAGTAATTTTTGCATCGAAACATTTGGCCAACCAGCCAAATCAACGCAAAGCCCCATCTACTATGAGCTGCTAAAAACGTTCCAGACAGTGTATTAATTTTACAAGATTTATTAATAAGTTTTTTTTTAATTATTTTTTTATTAAATCTCGTGATTGTGTAAAGCTGCCAGATCTGTTTTTTATATTTGGTCTACATTACAAAGTTGCCAACTATTATTACAGACGGTCACAGGAGACCTGTACGGAACACAATTCAATCGTTTAAGGCAAGGATTGGCCGATTTTTAGTGCATATTGTGAATTTATAGAGCACATTTTTTGGTTTTTATAGCATATTTTTTTAATGCATATTTTGCATTTTTTACATCAAATTTTAAGCTCATATTTTCCTTTCTTACAGCATGAAAGTCGCTGCCCTGCTAGTAATATAAGGCTAAAACTTATACAGACATGTAGTTCAATAAAGTATACACTCACCAAAAAATAGTCTGAAAATGTTGCTGTTATTACGGAAATTTTTGCTAATTTGACGTCTGCAGACGTGAAGTACAATGAAATTTGTAGAAAAAATTAGCTGCCACTACTAAGTTTTAGTAAACTTTTTGTAAAGTGGAATTTAAAATCTGTTTTCTAAAATCAGCAAAAAAAATTACAAAATATTATTGATAAATCATTTATTTTTTTATCGAGCATCAACATTTTTTTATTTTATATATTTTTTTCAAGAAATATTTTAGACAAAATTAAAAAAAAATCAAATACTTAAAAATTTTAAAAACAAACGAATTTATCATTTTGTTTTAATTTGGTAATTTCTGTTTTGAAAAATATTTTACAAAATTTTTTTTTTTTTACTTTTAAGGTCAAATTTTAATCGTTTTAGAGCTGATTTTTAGAACTAAAAAAAATTTTAGTGCTATTTTTAGTGCTATTTTAAGTGGATGTCCTATTTTTAGACATGAGTCAGTATATTCGCTTCCGATCAATTTTTTTTTTAAATCTATGTAACATTTTAAGGCAATTTAAGTTTATAGGTGTAAGATTTAATTAAAAATAACATTTCCTTCAATTTCCACTTTTTTTTAAAATTATTAATTTTTTTTTCTAAGTTTAGCAAATCGGTTTTCAAAAATTTGTAAAATGATTTCTGAAATTAGCAACAAAAATTTTTAAATATTCTGTAAAAATTCTGTAATTTGCAAAATGTAAATAGCAAAAAGATTTGCTTAATAATAACATTTTTACTAAAAATTAGTACAAAATAGTAGAGTGGGATTGAAAACCGTTAACAAATTTTTCCACTAACTTTTTTTTTCTAAGTGTATGTAAAACAATTATAAACACGATTTTAAAAAAAACTGTGTTCTTACACCTCCTTACACTTCTAGAGACAATATGAAGAAGTTCTTTAAAATAATGTTTTTTTAATTAATTTTTAATCAATTACTTCATAGATATCGAAGCATTATTAAATATTAATTATTTCTTAGAACAAATATATATTTTTTTTATTTTAAAACTCGAAAAAATAATAGAAATTACAACAAGATAGATATGATGAAATTAAAATAAGAACAAGATTATTTAGCAGGATAACAACACAGCATAATTTTCTTAAACACCAACAAAAATTATAACTAGGACGATTTTTTAATGTCATTAAAACTACCTACTGTGTCATTGTTGCAACATATTTTATTTTATTGTATGTTTTTTAAAAATACCAAAATATTTCATCTACGTTACACCTATAATACGAGTATTACTCTAAGCCGCTCTGTAAGACTTTGATGTTTGTCTAGGTAACGAGTTGCAAAATGTTTTATCTAAAATCAAGAGATTTTCCTTGTTTTCTTTTAGTGTGAGTTATCTTAGAGACTCAATGTTGTGCCAACATATTGTGTGACACTGTTGGGTTCCCATAAGTAAAATTCTACTACAATGAGTTAAGGCTGAATCATTGATTTCTATCAAAGGTAAACTTGTGATATTTGTTGTTAAACATTTTATAATTTTTAAATCCTTGTGGCGCCTTTAAAATTTTTGTCTCAAAAAAAAAATGGTTTAAAATTATTACTTGCTATGGATTTAATTAGTTATTACATGATTTTGTACGAATTGAATTTTAACATATGTGAAGTGTGAAGATTCCTTTTATATTGATTAATATTTTAACAATTAATCTTTTAGGTAAATTTTTGAAAATTGTTAAAATACCAGGGTTGGTAGGCAATAGCGCTAAATTATTGTTATTGGTTCAAAAGCACTTCAACTGACAACCGTTACCCTTAAAATACCATTACCGATATAATTAAAATATCGACAGTCTTATTGAAATAACCGAAATAACATTATATCTCAAACACCGTTTACCGAAATAATTCGATATTCTTAAAAAACCGATACCGAAATAAATGAAAAAAAAATGTTACCCTTAAAGTACCCTATAACCGCAATATTTTGGTTACCAACCATGTACAATTCTTGTGTATATTTAAATTTAATATATTTAGAATCGGAAGGTTTTTTGAGAGTTCCCTACAGGAAATTTTATACATACTGATCCATGACTAGTTCCGTAGCCTGATATTTTAACATGCCCTCTATCATATCTGATTAGATCTGGCACCTAATATGCCATACCTTATTATATATAACCAAAACAGATATGTCATACTTTATATATAATAAGATCTAGCACCAGATCTACTTATATCAAATCACATCTAATAAAATCTAAACTGATGTGATCAGATCTAAATTTAACACGGATATTTAAATGAACACGAATTTTTTAGCGATCCAATCTTAGATCAGGAGCTATAAAAACATAGATTTGTAAGGGAATTTATATTTTCATTGATTTAAAATACTCCAGAAAAGAAAAATATTGGCTATGAATTGGATGCAGAGCTGCGACTTATTTGGAATTTTAAAAATAGAGATCAAAATAGACCTTCGGGAAAAAAGTGACGTATTCAAAATTAAAGTTTAATTACTAAACTAATTTATTTGGTAGCAGAACTTCGATTAAACCCTCTAAAATTTAAGGATTTCACACTCAGAAAAAAAGTTAGTAGAAAAATTTGTAAACGGTTTGAAATCCCACTTTACTATTTTTTTACTGATTTTTAGCAAAAAAATTATTATTTAGCAAATCTTTTTTCAAATTACAAATTACAGAATTTTTACAGTGTAATAAAGGGGGTTTAATCCTTTATTATTTATTTAATTATATTTTAAAAAGTGATCACCGGTTCGAATAAGGCAGAAAAACGCCAGTATTCGACCTCGATATAAGCTAGTCACAATGGTCACCAAGGTCCTCTTGCGACTTAGCTTTTATTGTTTTATGTTTTTTGTAATGAAAGACGTGTTATAAATTTAACAGATCTTTATTTGTTAATGTTTGCATCAGGAGTGACAAAAATTATTAAATAACATAACTTAATAACCTCTCGTCAAATTAAAAATGTAATTCCAGTAAATTAAAGAGATCAGTTAGATAAAAACAAATAATTGGAATAGAGAGAATGAGTGTAACTAAAACATATTCTGGAGTTGTAACACAAAAAAATATATAAATTATTAGGGTGTCCCTTTCTTTACTTTAAAAAATAGAAATGACAAAAAATAATAATAAACATAAATACAATAAATATTCAGTAAAAGGTAAAAACAAATAATATTTATGTAAAATGATAATTTAGGCCGTTACAACAGAATATTTACAATTTTTTTTTTTTTTTGCTAATATCAGAAATAATTTTACAAATTTTTGAAAACCGATTTGCTAAAATTAGCAACAATATTTGCTAATTTTAATGTGGGTATTGAAGGAAATATTATTTCTAGTAATTAAAACGTATAACAGGTCAATTGAAAAGTCTCCGGCCTGACACATAGATGGCGCAACTAGACTTAAATCAATATGATTTTTAATTAGCACTAACCTTCAAAAGACACGTGTATAAATTTGACAGCTGTCGGATCATTAGTTTTGTGAATTATAGCATTCTGAGTGAAGAAACTTTTGTTATTGTGAAAAAAATGGATAAAAAGGAATCTCGCGTGTTGATAAAACATTGCTTTTTGAAGGGAAAAAATACAGTTGAAGCAAAAATTTGGCTTGATGACGAGTTTCCGGACACTGCCCCAGGATAATCAACCCTCAAGAATTGGTATGCTAAGTTTAGAAATGGTGAAATGAGCACCGAAGATGGTGAACGCAGTGGACGCCCAAAAGAGGTTATTACACTCACCAAAAAAAGTCTGTAATGGTAACTGAAAATTTTGCTATTATTACGGGAAATTTTGCTAATTTGAGCCCAGCGGTATATTTTGCTAATCTTAGCAACACATGTCTGCTGACGTATAGTACAATGAAATTAGTAGAAAACTTAGTAGCCACTACTAAATTTTAGTAGACTTTTTGTAAAGTGGAATTTAAAATCTGTTTGCTAAAATCAGCAAAACAATTACTAAATATCGATGGCTTAATATAAAAAGGCCGTAACTCGATTTTTTCTTACTTGACAGGAGAAGGAAAAAACTTAATAAAATACGTAAAATTTTAGATACAAAAAAAGTTTAAATGCAATTTTTAATAAAAAGAGGTAACACATTTTTGGAAATTGCATTAAAACTTTTTTTTGTATATAAAATTTTACGGATTTTATTAAGTTTTTTCCTTCTCCTGTCAAGTTACAAAAAATCTAGTTAGGGCCTTTTTATATTAAGCCATCGATATTATTAATATTAGTACAAAATTTAAAATTTATTTTTTTTAGTCAATTTTTTTTTACTTTTAAGGTAAAATTTTAATTGTTTTTAGGGCTGATTTTTAGAACTAAAAAAACTTTTTAGTGCTATTTTAAGTGGATGTCCTATTTTCAGACATGAGTCGGTAACATTTTTAGGCACTTTAAAGTTTGTAGGTGTAAGTTTTAATTAGAAATAACATTTCCTTCAATATCCACTTTTTTAAAATTAGTATTTTTTTGCTAATTTTAGCAAATCGGTTTTCAAAAATTTGTAAAATGATTTATGAAATTAGCAACAAAAATTTGTAAATATTCTGTAAAATCTCAGTAATTTGTAAAATGTAAATAGCAAAAAGATTTGCTAAATAATATTTTTTTTACTAAAAATCAGTACAAAAATAGTAAAGTTGGATTGAAAACCGTTTACAAATTTTCTACTAACTTTTTTTCTGAGTGTACGGACGAAAGCATCAAAAAAATCCACAAAATGATTTCGAATAACCGTAAATTGAAATTGAATGAAATAGCAGGTACTCTTAAGATATCAACTGAACGTGTACATCATATCATTCACGAATATTTGGGTATGAGAAAGCTCTGTGCAAAGTGGGTGCCGCGCGAGCTCACTTTTGACCAAAAACAACGACGAGTTGATGATTCGGTGCAGTTTTTGGAGATATTCAAGTGTAATAAACCCGATTTTTTGCATCGATATGTGACAATGGATAAAACATGGCTACATCATTTCACTCCGAAGTCCAATCGACAGTCATCCAAGTGGACTGCACGTGATGAACCAACTCCAAAGCGTGGAAAGACGCAACAGTCGGCTGGCAAGGTTATGGCGTCCGTATTTTGGGATGCGCATGGAATAATTTTCATTAACTATCTTGAAAAAGGAAGGAGCATCTACACTATTACATAGTCTGAAGGACGAAATCGCCGGAAAACGGCCGCATTTGAAGAAAAAGAAAGTGCTGTTTCACCAAAACAATGTACCGTGTCACAAGTCAGTAAAAAACGATGGCGAAAATTCATAAATTGGGCTTCGAATTGCTTCCGCATCCACCGTATTCTCCAGGTCCCCAGCGATTATTTCCTGTCCTCAGATCTGAAAAGAATGCTCACTGAAAAGAAATTTTCGTCGAATGAAGAGGGTCGTTATAATCAGTGTATCACCTTTGAAGTGAACTATGTTGAATAAAAAAACGAATTTTGCCAAAAAAAATATGTTTTACTATGATAGGCCGGGGACTTTTCAATTGACCTGTTATATACAAACTTAAATTGCCTTGATAGAAGATACTTTCCACAACCGAACATTCACTTGAAATAGCACTAAAAACTTTTTTAGTTCTAAAAATCAGCCCTTAAAGCAATTAAAATTTTAAGTTAAAATAAAAAAGTTAACTAAAAATATTTTTCAAAGCAAAATTTTGCAAATCAAAACAAAATGATAAATTTTCTAATATTTTTACTATGTTTAAGTCTTTAATTTTGTTTTTTTTTTACTTTTTGAAAAAAATAAATAAAATGAAAAATGCTGCTCGATAAAAAATATATAAATTTGTATACTCTAACTCGTAAGGCAATTTTAAAAGAAATTAGCAGCTTTAAACTTGATACAGTTTATCTGAAATTGTGCATTTTAATCATTTTTTTTTTTATAAATTAAATTGTGTGATCTTGGGCGTCGATGATTCATAAATCAGACGAATGTATTAGGTAAGTATAGTAAAAAAAATTCACCATTTCACCAATTTTTCGTCTTTAGTAACCTATAGTGAAATTTTCTGAAGCTGCACATATTCGCCGAACATTTTTTAGGGGACTTTTTTAGTATATATTCAAAATCAGGTCTTAAATGACTCATAAAACGGGCCGACAGAGGGTTAAATGTTCTACGAAAAAAATTCTCATGAAATTTCATTGAAGATATCCGAAGTCAGAACTAAGCTCAAAAGAACGCTTAATAGAAAATTTTGTAAACGGATTTCAATTCCACTTTACTAGTTTTTTTTACTGATTTTTAGTAAAAAAATATTATTTAGCAAATTTTTTTGCAATTACATTTTACAAATTACAGAGTTTTTACCGAATATTTACAAGTTTTTGTTGCCAATTTCAGAAATCATTTTACAATTTTTTAAAAACCGATTTGCTAAAATTAACAAATAAAAATTACTACTTTTTAAAAAGTGGATACTGAAGGTAAAGTTATTTCAAATTAAAACTTATACCTACAAACTTAAATGGCCTTAAAATGGTACATAGATCAAAAAAGGAATCAGAAGTGAATATACCGACTCATGTCTGAAAATAGGACATCCACTTAAAAAAACACCAAAATTTTTTTTTAGTTCTAAAAATCAGCCTTAAAAACAAACAGAAATTACCAAATAAAAACAAAATGATTAATATGTTTGTTTTAAAAACTTTTAAGATTAAGCCTTTGACTTTGTTTTTAATTTTGTATAAAATATTTTTTGAAAAAAAATAAATAAAATAAAAAAAATTTGATGCTCGATAAAATAAAATTAAAATTTTCTACTGATATTCACAATATTTAGAAAATTTGTTTTGCTGATTTTAGCAAACCGATTTTAAATTCCCCTTTACAAAAAGTTTACTAAAATTTAATAGCGGCTACTAATTTTTCTACTATTTTCATTGTACTACACGTCAGCAGACATGTGTTGCTAAGATTAGCAACAAATACTGCTGTGCTCAAATTAGCAAAATTTCCCGTAATAACAGCAAAATTTTCAGACTTTTTTTGGTGAGTGTGGTTTTTGCGTCTTATATTCTACAGTGGTGGCCCAAAAAATTAAAACTGCAAACGGCCATAAAACTTGACTGTACCCACACAGCTCCAAACCCTTCGGGGGTTTTACTATACTAACATAATACATTTATCTGGCATAGGATTCGTCGATGCATAATTGTACATAATCTTTAGTAGCGGTTATTAACTTTCCTGCTATTTTCATTTCACTAAAATTTAGTAAAAATTCTTGGTGATTTTAGCAGATTTATTTAAAATTGCAGTTTACAGCAATTTACTAATATTTTGGTAGCTCTTACTAATTTAGTATACTAATTTGATTGTATTAATATTAATTAATTTAGTAATTTTTTTTGCTGATTTTAGCAAACCGATTTTATATTCCACTTTACAAAAAGTTTACTAAAATTTAGTAGCAGCTAATAATTTTTTCTACTAATTTTATTGTACTACACGTCAGCAGACATGTGTTGCTAAGACTAGCAAAAAAATATCGCTCGGCTCAAATTAGCAAAATTTCCCATAATAACAGCAAAATGTTCAGTTGTCTTTACAGACTTTTTTTGGTGAGTGCAAAAATAACATAATATGCATACCGCATGATAGCTTTATGAAATAACTTTCACTTGGTACCCAAAAGAAATATGTGTTTACCACCTTCCTTTTACCCTCTTAATATGAGATTGGGCCGATAAAAAAATATGAAAAATCTAATGATTTTTTTCCTATATTAAATCTCAACGGAATCGTTAAAAAACACGTTAATATGTTTCCATGCTAAAAATTAAAAATGTGAAGCAAGCTAAACGAAACTCTCTTATAATTATAAGATCAGTCAGTAATAATTCTGAAATTTTGTCGACATTTATTATGTTATTTAATTTTTACCAAATGCGGTACATCAAAAAAGTAACATTATTAATACGGTCTGAATCAAAGTATTTATTTTCTTGAATTTCTCCATTATTTTTTAATTTACAAATCACGATTTATAACATAATAATTGTTATACATAAATTTCAATAAAATCTACCACAATTTAGTTTATTTAAAAAAATAAATAAATAAATAAACTACAAGTTTCATTGTTTTGAACAATTCCAAAATATGTACTTGAGAGTAGTATTGTAAAACACTTTCCATTGAAGAGTTCTCTCTAATTCATGAAAACAAAACAAAGTACGATCAATGAATTTGTTTCAATGGTTAGTAGGATACTTACAAATTGCAAAGGAACAATGAATGATTCATACAATTGGAATGTGTGTTTTTTCTTGCAGTAAATGAACCCTTTTTTGTCTCGGTTTCTCAAAAAGCAATTGTTAACGAATAAAGTGTTACAATTACCAAGATTGTAAAATTAAGCATTTATAAGAAGAATGAAGAATAAGAAATGTATGAGGGAAGAAAAAAAAGGGGTTTAATTTAAAATAAATAGTATTTTTTATTCTTCTTCTTATTTTAAACTGTTTATACACTACTGGGATGGAATTTGAAAAACTCGTTCAATAACGTTCCCGGTATTAATCAAGCACTCAAATCAAAAGTTTGTAGGTAGAATCTAATGAAAGTGACAGTTACAGGTTTGTTGAAAAGTTCCTGCGCTCGAAATGAAAGAATACTGTTTTTGTTACGAAATATATTTTTTTGTTCAATATAATCTCCTAAAAGCTCAATACACTTGTTCCAATGATCTTCCAATAATTTTATCCCATCCTTATGATGGTTTTCCGAAAGCTCTGCAAAATAACCGTCTACGGCTGCTATGGCCTCTTCATTCGACGAAAAATGCTTTCCACGAAGGAATTGTTTGAGATTTCAGAAGCCAAATCTGGTGAATACGGTGGATGTTCAAGCAATTCGTCGGTTTTATTCGGCTTAAAACGCTCCAAATTACGCTGAGAAATTTGTTTTCGATCCAGTTTTTGTTGAATTGTTAAAGTGTGCGGCACTAACTTTCCAAACAGTTTTTTCATACGTAATTCTTCATGTAAAATATGGAGTACTCGTTCGTTTGAGATGTCTATGGCATTAGCAATTTCACGCTTAGTCAAACTTGGATCTTCACTAACCATATTATGTATCTGCTCAATGATTTCTGCTGTGGTTGCAGTTTTTGGTCGTCCTTCGCGTGGATCGTCTTTAAGGCTGGTACGACCACGTTTAAATTCACCAGCCCGAAATTCAACGGTGCGTTTTGAAGGTGAGGACTCCTTATACACTTCTAACAATTGTTCATAAATTTCCTTTGCTTTTGATTAAATTAATGACACGTCAACTTCAAATGCTTGTAAACAAAGAAAGAATTGACAGAATGACTTGCAACTTTGCATGTGTTCTCAGGACAGTTTTAAGAAAAAAAAAGTTTGGAGCTAGCAGTGCCATCTCTTGGTGAGCACAGGAACTTTTTAATCAACCTGTAAAACAGAGATATAAGTAACCAAAAATGTAGTTAATTTTAACTGTTAAAAAAACACTAACAAATGCAGTAAAAATAAATTACAAATTTTTACTACATCATTTTAAAGCTCATCATTTAACAGTTTTTATTACTTTTTTTTTTTTTTGATATTTCAATAAAAAAAACTTATTTTTTCAATTACATTAATATGACTAATTAAATCATCCTACTTAAAATTTTAAATTCCAAATGGTACACCCAAAAAAATGAACTAAAATTTAGAAAAATAAACTTATTTAAAGGAAAAATTAAAACGGAGCCCAAGACAGTTTTCAGCAAAATTCTATAAAAATTGACTTAAAATTTGGTCAAAATTTCTAAATAATACACTCAGAAAAAAAAGTTAGAAGAAAAATTTGTAAACGGTTTTCAATCCCACTTTACTATTTTTGTACTAATTTTTAGTAAAAATATTATTATTTAGCAAATCTTTATGCTGTTTACATTTTACAAATTACAGAATTTTTACAGAATATTTACAAATTTTTTTTTGCTAATTTCAGAAATCATTTTAAAAATTTTTGATAGCCGATTTGCTAAAATTAGCAAAAAAAACTTTACTAATTTTAGAAAATCATGTCTAAAAATAGGACATGGACTTAAAATAGCACTAAAAAGTTTTTTTAGTTCTAAAAATTAGCCTTAAAAACAATTAAAATTTAACCCTATAATTAAAAAAAAAAATGATTAAAATATTTTTCAAAACAGAAATTACAAAATTATAATTTTATTTGTTTTTACAATTTTTAAGCCTTTTTGTTAATTTGTCTAAAATATTTTTGGCAAAAATAAATAAAATAAAAAAATTTTGATGCTCGATAAACAAAATTTAATTTCAGTTGCAATTACAGACATTTTTTGGTGAGTGTAGAAAAATTTTACTATTGAGAACTAAATTTTTATTAGAAAACATAGCAAAATTTCCTTTTAATTAGTTCATATATCATCTTAAATTTTACTTTTAGTTAGGAAATGTTTCCTTGACCTTAAGAAAAATTTTATTTAAGTTTATTAGATAAAAAATTAAAAAAAAATTTATTAGATAAAAATTAGGACTTAACTTCCAAGAAATAAGACAATATTTTCTAACATCAAGTTAAATAGCTCTTCTCTTAAGTAAAAATTTGATAAAAATTTTCTAATAATTATGGAACTTTTTCTATGGTAAAGGTAATATACTTAACCATATTTTAAAGAACTTTACACTCATTGTGCAGGATATCCTGAAACGTAATAAATTGTGACAAAGTCAGATTCTTTTCGTAGTTAATTCACTGTTCTGCTTGAGAGAAGTACAAAAAGGGACGCCCTACGTGATACACGGCATCTATAGCTAAGAAACACTGGGGGTCCTTTGTCTTCTTAAATTACCTAATTTTATGAAATTTCTGCAAAAATACAAAATATCACAGTTACATTTCTTGTTATTATTGGAAAATGGAAAAGTCATTAGTTTATTTTATAGGATTTTTAGCTTAAACTTTACTTGACATATACAAATTTAAACTTTTTATTAGTGAAAAAAATTGTTCGATAAATATAAATATAAGCGCTACGTCAATTATAGGAAAGCCATTATGCCGTAATGTATAAAATGTGCCTGCGATATTTTGTATTGTAGTCAACAAACAAATTTATAACATAAAAGCGCAAATTCGAAATTTTTTAACCTTTGCTAACAAAATTTTAAAAATATTTTAAGCTACTTTAAGTTCAATATTTAAGACTGTTAAGATTAGAGATGGGCACGTGAGAGATTTTTGACTCACGCTCACGCACGATCATAAACCAAAAATAACAATCATGCACGATAGTTTTCTAAAATGGTTACTTTAATTTCTTTTATTTAATAATAATTTTTCTTGAAAATTAGGAAAACTAACTGGTTTGTTTTTAATTCATTGTTTTTTTGGAATAGAATATTAAAAATAATTTAAACGTTTTTCAACAAAAACAAATCCTATACCAAATTTTATTATTTTTTAAAAATTAGAAAACTTTTACTTGAAAAAAAGAATATTTTATTAAAATTTTTTAAATTTATCTGAACTAAGTTGCATAAAAATTTTGTTTAGAAATTGTTCATCAGTTTCTAATATCAAGTAAATTTTTACTATTACATAGGAAAAAATGTATTACTTTTTGTTTTAAATTGTCTGAACTAATTTTTAGAAAACAATTATTTAAAATTAGAAATTGGTATATTTAAAAACTGTATTTGGAAATGGCTTTCTAAAATTTAGTTAATTTTACTACTCGCGAACAAAAAATTAACACACATTAAGTTCAAGTACATTCTCGATTTAAGTTAGACACATTTTTTGAACTAAATGGGAGTTATGTCCTTTTTTTTTTGAGCTAAACTTAATTTTATTACATTTGAGTATGCAATTTTCTTAAAACTAAGTTATTTTTTCTTAAAATTAATAAATTTTTGTTTAATTGACTTGTTTTTTTTTTCTAAAATCAACAAATATTACTAAGGAAAAATATGAACTATTTCTGAGTATATAGAGATTTCGTTTTTTCTCCAACTAAGAAATTTTTATTGTTTTTAATTTCAAAGTTTTAAGAAAATTTTAGTTACATTGAAGACAATTTATAAATTAAATTTTTGATTACATTTTAGTTCATGTCTTTTTTTTTTTGAGTGTAGTTCATCAGTTTATAAAATTAAAAAAATTTTTATTTTTGTTTTCTTAAAAATTGATAAATCTTTATTTAATATTTTTGTTTTTTTCCTAAAATCAAGAAAAATATTACTTAGGAAAGATATGAACTATTTCTGAGTATATAAACTATTTCGTTTTTCCTCAAACATAGGAATTTTTATTCTTTTTAAGAAAATTTTTCTAAGTTTTAATAAAATTTTACTTAAACTGAGGACAATTTATAAACTATTTTGAATAAAATTTTTGATTACATTTTAGTTCATGTCTTTTTTTTTGAGTGTAGTTCATCAGTTTATAAAACTAAATACATATTTTTTTTTTATTTTCTTAAAAATATAAATTTTTATTTAATATTTTTGTTTTTTTTTTTTTCTAAAATCAAGAAATATTACTTAGGAAAGATATGAACTATTTCTGAGTATATAAACCAAGGACCCTTGAAACCAGGATGAACAAACTACCAAATTTTTAGCCACCCATGATGCCATGATGCCACGAAGCCATGATGCAAATGAGGCTAAGTTTTTCTGAAAATCGGCTAAGAATGTTGTGGTCTCAGCTAAGAATTTTTGTAGGTGCATCATTTGGCATCATGGCATCATGGCTTCATGGCATCATGGGTGGCTAAAAATTTTGTAGTTTGTTTATCCTGGTTTCAAGGGTCCTTGTATAAACTATTTCGTTTTAACCCAAACATAGAAAGTTTAATTCTTTTCAAAAAAATTTTTCTATGTTTTAATAAAATTTGATTTAAATTGAGGAAAATTTTTAAACTATTTAGTTCATGTCTTTTTTTAGAGTTTAGATCAAAATCCATATTGAATATCTTAAATATGATACAAAATGGGGTTTGAAATGGGAAAAATTATATTTACATTATACTCGTATATAATCCATTCCTAACTCAATTTCATATTTAAAAAGATCTGTAAAATTTGTTGATTTTTGTAGCCAGATATGATCAGATTTGGTCCTATGGGATCATATCTGGTGCCAGATATATTCATCTCTGATAGTACCAGATCGTGGTCTTGTGAGTCGTTTTCAAAGCCTGGCAAAATATAAAATTTTAACAAAGAAAAATATTAAATATTTTAGAGTGTTCAGAGAACACCTCATTACACTCAGAAAAAAAGTTAGTAGAAAAATTTGTAAACTGTTTTCAATCCCACTTTACAATTTTTGTACTGATTTTTAGTGAAAAAATTATTATTTAGCAAATCTGTTTGCTATTTACATTGTATAAATTACAGAATTTTTACTGAATATTTACAAATTTTTGTTGCTAATTTCAGAAATCATTTTACAAATTTTTGAAAACCGAATTGATAAAATTAGCAAAAAAATTACTAATTTTAAAAAAGTGGATATTCAAGGAAATGTTATTTCTAATAATTAAAACTTACACCTACAAACTTAAATTGCTTTAAAATGTTACATGGATTAAAAAAGGGATCGGAAGTGAATATTCCGACTCATGTCTGAAAATAGGACATCCACTTAAAATAGCACTAAAAAGTTTTTTTAGTTCTAAAAATCAGCCCTAAAAACAATTAAAATTTGACCTTAAATAGTAAAAAATATTGACTAAAATATTTTTCAAAACAGAAATTGCCAAAAAAAACAAAATGATTTTGTTTGATTTTGTTTTTAATTTTGTATAAAATATTTTTTGAAAAAAATAAAATAAAAAAAAAATTGATTTTCGATAAAAAAAAATAAATTTAAAATTTTGTAATTTTTTTTGCTGATTTTAGCAAACAGATTTTAAATTCCATTTTACAAAAAGTATACTAAAATTTAGTAGCGGCTACTAATTTTTCTACTAATTTCATTGTACTACACGTCAGCAGACATGTGTTGCTAAGATTAGCAAAAAATACCGCTGGGCTCAAATTAGCAAAATTTTCCGTAAAAACAGCAAATTTTTCAGTTGCCATTACAGACTTTTTTTGGTGAGTGTAAAGGGAGTGTGTTCCCTGGTATTAAATATCTTATTTGTGGCGCTACAAACAACTAAGGAGTCCGCATTGTACAACTATTATTTTGACATCGCTTACTTATTTTTGGTGACAAAACATCGATAGATATATTTAATTTAAACTGGAGGTAGTTATTTTTTAAATTCCCATTTTTTTCTTCAAATATTAAGATTAATTTCCTTTTTTTTTCTAAAATTCACATGCTTCCCTTTTAAGATTTAACTAAAATAAATATTATACATTTAGGTAAAATATTTGAACAGTTTCATTAAACATATTTGAGTGCGAATAGCAAAATGTTCTCACACATTTCATGCTGTGTTTTCTGTGAGTTTTTTTTTTTTTTCTGATCGGAAGTTGCATAAAAATGATCATCAATATTAATCTCTACTACCGATATACTCTACCGCTTTATACTTTCCATGATGATTCTACAATAATAACAATAAATGTAATAATTTGTTGTTGTTTTTATAAAAAAAAAAGAATCCTTTTTGTGAAATCTTATTAAAAAATTAATGTTGCCTTTTTTATTATTAATTTTTCTTATATGTATGGATTTTTATGTGGCTTCCGTACCACCTGTTATAATGCTAACCATCGACAAAAACACTTCAACTTTTTAAACCCTTATGCTGTAACAAGGATTCTTTAGGATGATCATCTCTCAGTGTTACCAAAAAAAAAATAAAAAGATTTTCTCAAGTGATTGTCTAAGTTATACAATAGTTTTCATTGTTTTCCATCTTATGGCACAACAATGAAAAACCGTATTCATATTTAAATGGGTGTTTTTTATTGGTTTTATAACCAAATGTTACTTTTTAAAGAAATTTTTGAAAATTTCGTTTTTCTTAAAATGCATGAAATGAGTTTTCACTTTTTTCCCTCTTTTGTTCTTTTTGTGAAAATACTATTTTTAATAATTAAAAAATTCTCCAAGACTACATATCAAAACAGTATCATTTTAATGAGTCAATGAGTCATTTTTTAACTGACATTTATTATTGTTACTTCCGATATGGGATGTGTATTTTAATATAGTAAATAGAAAAAGGAACAAAAAATCAAAATATTAATTTGGCAACTGTTATTATTTACTAAAAAAAAAAGAGCATCCTTTTACTGGATTCAGAAGTGCGACACATCCGTTTATACCACCAAGTTACAGATTCCTATAAAAAATGTTTAAAAGTCACACTGATTTCTAAACTTTGAAAATTTAACCCAAAAAACGCAAGGACTTTTAAAACAAAAAAAAATAATCTACTAATACGTTCATACTGAACCCCCATATACGTCATTTCGTTTATTTTTAAGTTTTCGACTTTCAAGTTTGATGCAAATTTTAAATCGAAGAGTTGCAAAAAACTAAATACGTAATTTGGAGTTCAGTATGATCGTATTACGAGAGCGGGTCAATTAGATGGTTGCTTTTTGAATTTTCCGCCTCTTAACTGAAAGGGCAACACTGCTTCTGTCAACAGTCATTTGTCATTTGACATCTGTCAAAATTTGAATAAGCTGCTTCATTTAGGTTGTGTTTAAGAAGCGTTGTGTTTATTGCGTGATTTGAGGAGAAAATAGAAAAAGGTAAATTTCGTGTGCTCATTAAGAACCATCAAACCAAGGCTAAGTTTAATAAATACTATGGGAACTCTGCACCATCAATTTTTATGGTAAAAAAGTGGTTTATTGAAATTCATTGTGGCCCTACTAGCACGGAAGATGCCCAACGTTCTGGACGCCCAAGAGAGGTCTCTACACCCAAAACAATTGAAAAAATTTAAGATATGGTGTTGGTCGATCGGAGATTAAATGTGCTATAGATTGTGGAAGACATATGCATCTCACATGGCTCAGTGGTTTCAATTTTGAACGATCACATGGGTATGAGAAAGCTTTCCTCAAGATGACTGCCGCGTTTGCTCACAAACGATCACAAAAATAATTTACTGTTATTTACCGATCTTTTCGGGAAGCCTCTATTGAACAGCATCCATTGGCGAGCATTTCGGTCAGTATAGCGATGATATCGGCACAAATGTATGCATAAGCTTTGCTTTTCAAAAAACCCCACAAAAAGAAGTCCTTACGGAGGGGTCAGATCTGGAGATCTATGTGGCTAGTCAATGTCGCCTTTTTTGACATCACACGTCCAGGGAATATGTATGACAGAAACTGCATTGTTTGCTTTGCAGTCTGGCATGATGCACCATCAACAAGTAACCGACAATACCGTTTTAACGTATTTTCGGGAAGGAATAATGGGCTAACATCCACTGATATCATTTTCCATGGACAGTTTCCCCTTCTCTGTAGAAGAATGACACAGTTTCTTTTTGGTCATGCAATAGTATTTTCTGAATCTCGTGTGGATTCTCCTTTTCACAAATTCGATATTTTTGTTTATTAACTTCACCAGAGTGTGAAATAAGCCTCGTCGGTCTTCACAATTTGCTTCCACAAATCAGGTTCAGTGTCAACAATTCGCCTTGTGAGCGACGTCTGCCAGAAAAATTCTGAGTCAATTGCACTTTTTGCGGAAACAAATACAAATTATCCTTCAAAGTTCGCCGCAATGTGGTTCCACTGACATCAAAAGGCTGAGGGCAGTAACGATACGACTCAGTTGGGTTCTCACCAACTCACTATCTTACCACTTCAATCAGTTCATTGGAACGTCTTGATTGATCAACGGCATGTGGACGATCTGCCACTTTACCGTGCTCCACAAAATTTGACACTAAAAGAGTAACAGTGCTGTCAGACAGTGCTTTTTGACCACGTTATTTTCGATGAGTTAGGGGGTTAGGCAAGAGCAAAGGGATGTAATGGATATTCCCGCTGCAGCAGGATCCGAAATCGATGATTCCATGTAAGTTTAAAGAAAAAAGATTTTTTTTTTTAAACTATAATCGCGTTTTTCTCGAAACTCTATTTTTGAAGTCTGTAGTCATGATTTCTCTAAAAGATTTTGTTGAAATTTTGTACACTTCTTCAAAATATTTATCTAGTCTTGAACAAAGGACTTTTTATTTTTTTTATCACTACTTATTTTATGGGTCAATTATGTGGTTTAAATTTTTGTTCACGACTCCGCCAAAAATTTTCTTTTTTTCCTTTGCTCAAGCAGGAGCTTTATAAAGGGTGTTAAATTTTAAGGGTTGATGTTAAATGTGAACCACATCTAAACGTCAAGTTTGTTTCTACATTTCATTTGACATTTCTCAATTTCAGACTAACTCAATTTGAACCATGGAAAGATACACAATCGAGCAACGCGTTAAAGTTATTCAGGCTTATTATGAAAATGGGCGCTCAAATCAAAATGCACTTTGTGATTTTTTTCGTCAGCATAATCGACCAAATGTGTCCACAATCGGGATAATTGTGCACATATTTCTGCAAATCGGGTCTGTAGGAAATGAGAAAACACCTGTGCATGATCGACAAGTTCGTTCTGCGGAAAACATTGCTGTTGTTCGCGATAGTGTGGCAGAATAGCCGTCAACCTCGACTCGCCCTCGGTGTTCGCTATCGCAAGATCATAACGGAATTCTTGAAGCCTGAAATTGAGGATATTTATGTGCACGATATGTGGTTTCAACAGGACGGTGCCACTTGCCACACAGCTAACGAAATAATGGCTCTTTTGCGCGACAAATTCAATGGTCGTGTTATCTCACGTGGTGGCGATGTAAATTGGCCGCCAAGATCATGTGATTTGACAGCGTTGGACTTCTTTCTTTGGGATTATTTGAAAGAAAAGGTGTACGTCGATAAGCCAGCAACAATTCAAGATCTAAAGGTTGAGACAATTCGGCACATTAACGGCATAGAAATTTGGACCACCGAATGGAGGTGTGCCGCCGAAGTCGCGGCGGCCATTTGGCCGATATTTTGTTCCACACATAATTAACCCATACCATATTATCAGAATAAAAAGAAATGACAATAATTTCCTAAATAATTTGTGTTTTATTCAAAATCAACATCTGCTCTTTACATCTAATAAGCAAAAAAAATTGTCTTTAAATTTCTGATGAACCAAACATGAGCTATCCTGACTCCGCCGAGAGAACTTTTTTTGGGAGGTCAACGAGGTCCCGATGGCTGAATTTTCAAAATTTGTACATAAAAATTCCACAGAGTACTTGTTAAATATATATCTTTTATATGCTAAATTGTTTAAATAAAATATTTCATTTGATATATTTAAAAAAAATCACTTAAAATACACTTTGTTTAAGCCTTCGAAACCCACTTAAACCCTTAACACAACTGAACGGCTAATTTCGGTGTATAGTGTCGGTTGACATAGTCGGTTGTCATAGTTATTAAATATTGCCGAACCGACATAAAAGATGGCACACCCTGTATATAACACATTCCAAAACAAATTAAACTCCTTCAACTTTAACAACATTTAAATGGCATTTTAGCATTTAAAAACAAAAGAAAAAAGTTTCTTGCAAAAAACTTTTAACAATTCTACACCTGAGCATAATCAACGAAAAAAAAGTAATGATCAAATTAAATTTAACAACAAAATTTGTTGTATTTTTTTTTTCTTCAAAAAAGTATATTTTAGCTTGTGAATTTGTAAGTAGAATCTCCTCCACATTTACCATAACGATAGTACTTCTTAGGGAGCATTAATGTTTAAAAATTAAAGAAGAAAACAAATTGAAACTGTTTTAAAACTTATTATACCCACACTTCTTTCTCTATATCAACGATAATATCTTTTGAAAAGAACGTATCAATGGAATGAACGAACGCTCATACGAACGACCTCGAAAATTGTTGTGTAGTTTTCGCTTGATTTCATTTTATTCACTGATAAAATTAAATGTAATTTGCCACTTCCTCTTCAGCCAAAAAATATAAAAAAAAATAATACAAAACAAAACAAAAATATTTAATAGTGCAAGTGTGCTAAAATATAAGCAGAATTCTCTTCCAGTTTTTTTTTTTTTTTTGGTGCATTTGATCTTGGCCAATTTTTGTATTTTGTATTCGTCTACTAAAATTTGCAGTGATAACAATGATTGCTATTTGTTTTTGGTTGATGTGGATTTGGTATTTTTCCTTTTTTTGTTTTTTATCCGCATTTCAGAGTGGTGTTTTCTTACATTAAATGATCCTCATGAAATTAAATTGTTTAACAACTTTTGAAATGTTTTGGAGGTAGTGTCTAAAAAGAATTTTAAATATTAACAAAAAATTGTATAAATAGACTTTACACTCCTGTTCTGAGTTATGAAAATTTTTAGTTAGAGTGAATTTGTGAAATCACACAGAATTAAAAATGTTGTTAAAATTTTATAAATTAAAATACTTATAGGGGATAATCCAAATACAAGTATCTTTTTAAAAATTAAATAAAATGAGCTAATCTTAATTTCTTTTTGTATATTATGGCTTTATTAGGAATAACAAATTCGAAGTAGTAGCTCAACCTCTCAGTTAAATTTTCCAAGACTTTGTTGACAGTTTCTGTTTCTATCTCACGAATGTCTCGGACGATTTAAGTCTTAAGGGTGTAGGTTGTTTTTGGATTATTCACATAGCATCGGTCTTTAACGGCACACCACAAGCAAAGGTCTAAATTGATCAAATCGCAGCTTCGAAGCGGGCAATTGACATCGCCAAGACGACTGATAACACGATTACCGAACTTAATGTGCAAACGATCGATTGCTGTGTGACATGGTGCCCATAAAAAGTCCGTAATTATGGCCCTCGCCTTTTGACAAAATGACGTTCCCAGCAGCATTTTTAAAAATGCTGCACCAAAATCCACACCAAACTGTTACTCTCCGTAGATGCATTGGCTTCTCAACAATGTCGTGCGGCTTTTCCAATCCCCAGATGCGGCAATTTTATTTATGGTCACAGCCGCCCAAATGAAAATGCGCCTCGTCAGAACACATGATTTTTCGGCCTAATTCGATGTCCGATTGGAAGCCGCAACGAAGTGGATAATAGTTCACCCAGAAAACAGATTCGTACTGACAACCGAATTTTTTGCCAATCGAGCAATTATTCTCACATTTGGGAGAAGTCCATTAGCCGCCAAAATCATGCGGTTTGGCCCCACTAGACTATTTTTTGTGGAGATACCTGCCACTATTCTTGCCCTGGAAGACAACATTACAGCTGCCATTGGTGATATACCGGCCGAAATGCTGTAAAAAGTATGCCAAGGTTAGAGGTCACGGATAGACCACCTACGGCTTAGCCGCGGGCAACATTTACATGAAATAATATTTAAAAAGTAAATGGCAGGCATTCATTTATATCCCCAAATTAATATTTTATTAACTTTTGCAAATTTTCTGTTTTTTTTTTTTTAATTTTCAAAACCCAAAAATCACTCTTTATTAAACTTGAAATAGATACAAAAAAGTAAAACGTGATTGAGACTAACTTTATAAGCAATTAATTTAATTGTTCGGTTTTTATTTAAGAAATTTTGCTGTGTACAAGTTTTTTTTTGCCTGAATAATTGTAGTATTTTTGAGGTTATGTTAACAATTCACTAACAAGTTAAAAAAAAAACAAAATTAGTCAATTAAATAAGCTTTTATTTACTTTTTGTATGTACGCAGTGAATAAACATAGTTGCAACATGATTACTGCTACTATATTATGCTTGCTGCATTCGAGTATGATTGTCACCATCAATATGGTCGCTACCAACATGTAGTAAATATTTTATTACCCAGCAAAACCACATATTACCAAATTATGTGTAAAGTAATGTGTAGCCATAGGGGCTCATGGATTACTTTGAACCTTACTTCACTGATAAATATCAGAGGCGATGATGCTTGCAAATAATGAAAAAGGTAACAAGCTATAATTACAAGGTAACGCATGAGAATATCGCACCCATTACCAAAGTTTTGCTGGGTATTTCATGATTGCCACTTTCTCTTGTATAACATGATTCGCTGTAACCATGCTGTGGTAACAAAAATTCTGACTATGGAAAATATGATAATAATAGAATTATAAAATGCTAACAACAATCAATGAATAATTATAAATCAAATTAAACATGACTTTGATATTTGCAGTCATAATACTGTCTTGTTTTCATAAAAAAAAATGGCTTATACACAGGCCTGCCTTATTTGCCGATTTATCGGCATTTTGCCGATTTTGCTCTACTGGGTTTTATACAAATAATGTAAAAAACTTTTTAGTAAAATTATAAAAAATGTAAACGAATCAAATCAACCCAGCAAAACCACACATTACCAAATAATGTGTAAAGTAATGTGTAGCTACAGGAGTCATGGATTACTTTAAACCTTACTTCACTGATGAATTTTACAGGCGAAGAGCCTGTAGGGGTTACTTATATGGTTACGAGAATGGAAAAAGGAATGTGTATAAAAAATAGTTTTTTAAAAAAGAGGAATTTTTATTTAAAAAAAATATTACAATTATTTTATTTAAAACATTTGTAATTAAAATCGAACCAGGGAACTCTGGTTGCCAGCCAAGAACTCTACCCACTGAGCTATCGACGCATATAGTATTTGATTGCTTTAAACTTAAATGAATTGTTGCGCTTCGTTTTTTCGCTAGTGTTATCAAAACAAACATACATTACCCTTTTGCTTACAAAAAAACACAAAGTAATGTATCTAAGAATAGATATTTCAATTATTACTTTACATTTATAAATCATATATTACGTAATCAGTAACTTATTACTTTACGCTTGCAAATAATGAAAAAGGTAACGAGCTATCATTACAAGGTAACGTGAGAATATCTCACCCATTACCAAAGTTTTGCCTGGAAATATATTTATCTTTTTTAAAATATATTCTTGAAATTGATAATAATATTATCAGAATATTTCAGAATATATAAATATAAAGGGTGTCCCAAGAAGAACGCAATTTTTAAATTTTAAATAAAACACAGATATTTAAAAAAAAATCGTGAAACTTTATTATATCGTAAAGTAGACAGAATGAGGTTATATATGGAACAATATATCGTGCAGATGGCCGCCGCGGCTTTGCTGGCATGCACGCGATCTTTTAATGAAATTTTCAATGACCGTTTTGCATGAATGCTGCGGTATTTCATTAATGCAGCGTAAACCATCGACTTCAAAAAACCCCAAAGAAAAAAATCTAATGGTGTTAAATCGCACGATCTAGGCGGCCAATTCTGATCTCCAAAACGCGAAATAACACGACCGGGAAATGACTGATGCAGCAATTGAATTGCTTCTCTGGCTGTATGACATGTGGCGCCGTCTTGTTGGAACCACATGCCCTCCACATTCATTTCTTCAATTCTAGGCAAGAAAAAACTGGTTATCATTTCACGATACCGAACACCATTGACTGTTTGCGCTTGACCTGCCTCATTTTCATAAAAAAAAGGTCCAATGATTCCTCCAGCCCAAAAACCACACCACACAGTGACACGTTGAGGATGCATTTGCTTCTCGTGAATCACTCGAGGATTTTCCTCACCCCAAATGCGACAATTCTGCCTATTGACGAAGCCATCAAGATGAAAATGGGCCTCGTCACTGAAGATGATTTTATCGGCAAAATCAGCATTTTCATGTTGTCTCTCCAATACCCAATTAACGAACTCCCTTCGCTGTCCATGGTCAGCTGGCTTCAGTTCCTGAGTCAATTGAACTTTGTATGCATGAAGATGCAAATCTTTCGTCAAAATTCGCTGCAAAGTGGATTTGGAGACACCAATTTGCTGAGCTCGGTGTCGAATTGAGGTGGATGGAGTTTGAGCGACATCATCACGTACAGCTGCGACATTTTCGGTCGATCGACCTGGTCGATGGCGCGTTGTTGTCTTTACATCACTAACAGACCCAGTTTCGGCAAATTTATCCATTAATCTCTCTACAGTTGACTCTTTTGGAGCATTATTGTGACCCCAAATTGATCGCAATTTGCGAACTGTAGCCGCAAAACTTTCACCATTTTGGTAAAACAATTTCACAATGAGAATGCGTTGTTCATTCGGGTAGCGCTCCATTTTACTAACCTCGTACCTTCTACTAGCAAACAATAACAATTGTTCAAATGTCAAACAATGACACTTCGAATGTTGCCAGATTTAAAAATTGCGTTCTTCTTGGGACACCCTTTATATATATATATACTACTGTTTTTGATACAAATAATAGTGGTGACAAAAAATTTTTGAGGTGAAAAGCTTTTTTGGATATGAAAAAAAATTTTGTGGTAAAAAAAATTGTTTGAGGTGAAAAAGTTTTTTTGGTAAAAAAAAATTTTTGTGGTAAAAAAATTTTTAGTGGTGAAAAAAAAATTTAATTTTTGAGGTGAAAAATATTTGATTACTTCTAAGCGACTGGTGAAAAAATATGAAAAAATATATTGTGTACTATCAGCAAAAATGAAGCTGCCACAGAAGCAATAAAAGCATCACTACTATGGCAAAGGCATCACTTCTTTTCTAATGCTTTAATCGATGAATTTAACATTAGCGTGTCATATGATGGAAGTATTCAAATGTAGCTACTAGCATTACTCATACTTTACTCTAAGGAAGCAATGATAATACAATGATTAGGTATTCTGCTGCATGAGTGGAAAATGTTCATATACTTTGTAGTATTTAAACTTTGATGAAAATTTATTTTATAAGAATGCAGAAAAAATAAGTTTAAAGAAGCGAAATTTATGCATTGATATACAAATACTCTTTATTTAAATAAATAAATAATTCTGCATTAGTGAAAAAGCATTTTTGAAACATTTTTCAAAAATTTTAATGATTTTTTAGATAAATTTTAAAATATTTTTGGATAATTAAAAAACTGGTTGTACAATTTGGAAACATTTTTAGACAATTTTAAAATAATTTTAGACAATTTTTAAATAATTTTTTCACAATTTTGAAACATTTTTGGGCAATTTGAAATAATTTTTACACAATTTTAAAATTATTTTGAAAAATTCAGAATTAAAACTAAAAATGATGTAGTGCTAAATAAAATACATAATGCAAAAATGCACAGATTGCGTCGTCATAAATATTTGAGGCTGAAAAATGCACATGACAGGCCAGCTAGTTTCAATTAATGGTTAAAAAAAATCAGTTTTTCTTGATTTTTCAAAACTTTTATAAAAATTGGAAAACTGCATAAGTTCTAACCCTCATGAAATTTTAAACTAAAATATAAACAAGTAAAAAAGGCTTAAATTCGGCTGTGCCGAATTTTTGAATACCCTCCACCAATATCCTAAAACAAATGTTCTCTACTGTTTTTGATAGAAATAATGTAAAAAACTGTTGAAGTAAAATTATTGCGGTGAAAAAAATTTTTTGATGTAAAATACTTTTTTGGATGCGAAAACGAATTTTTTGGTGTAAAAAAAATTTTGAGGTAAAAAAAATTTTGAGGTGAAAAAAATTTTTTGTGGTGAAAAAAAATTTTAGTGGTGAAAAAAATTTTTTGAGGTGAAAAATATTTGAGGTGAACACAAAATATTATTAATTTCTAAGCGACTGGTGAAAAAATATAAGAAAATATATTATATACCAGTCGCTACTATGAAATTGTTCCAAAATACACCAATTTGTATGCAAAATATAGAGGTATCTTCACATTATCACTCATAATTTTTTAACGGCTGGACCGATTTTGCTCATTTTTAATTCCAAACTGCTCGGGAGGATGTACAATAATCTGGGTAAAAATAGGCACCCCCGCATGCGTCTTCGCATCGTGATCGCCATTTCAACAGACAGACAGACGGACATCGTTAAATCGACTTAAAATTGCATAAGGATCACGAATATATATACTTTATGGGGTCTTAGACCTATATTTCGACATGTTACAAACGGAATGACAAACTGATATATACCCTCACCATATATGGTGGAGGGTATAAAAATGATTTAATAAAAAAATTAAAAAAGTCCATCAGAACTATTTTCTCAATTTAAATAAATCATTTAGATTGAAAAAAAAAATATTCGATATATGCTTTAGAAGTAATGAAGAGTGAATCTTTAAAATATGCATCGGGTTTATATCCAGATCACTGCATTTGAAATATGAACACATGAATTCTTTTGTAAGTGCCTTAGAATAACACCACAAAATCATAAAAGAATGTCAACTGAAGTTTAGGAAGCAATGAAAGAAGTTATAGTCACAGAATGACTACCATTTTTTTGCTGGGTATGTAATTGTACTAAAATACACCAATTTGTATGGAAAATTTAGAGGTACCTTCACATTTTCTTGATTTTTTAACCGCTGGGCCGATTTTTCTCATTTTCAATAGCAAACTGCTCGGAAGGATGTCCAATAATCTAGGTAAAAATTAGTACCCCCGCTTGCGTCTTCGCGCCGTGATCAAAATTTCACGGACCTATATTATATGGGGTCTTAAACCTATATTTCAACATGTTACAAACGAAATGACAAACTGATATATACCCTCACCATATGTGCTGAAAGGTATAAAATTGTTTTTTAATTAATTTCTTATAAAGTAACGACTTTCTTGTTGAAAAAGTACTGAATTTTTATAAGAAAAAGTCTGTATAACCCAAGAGTTCTTTAGTACAAAAGGTTTCTTATACAAAATACTAGATTTTTCTTTAAAAAATTCTATAGAATCAAAGAAGTTTTCTTGAATAAGTTATTAATATCAAATTTTTCAAAAAGGTTTTTGGTTTTTAGGTTTTTCATATGCCACGAGGAAAAACGTTTCTTAAGGAAATACAGGTTGGTTGGAAAGTTCCTGTGCTCACCAAGGGATGGCACTGCTAGCTCCAAACTTTTTTTTTCTCAAATTGGTATAACTGTCCTGAAAACACATGCAAATTTGCAAGTCATTCTGTCAATTCTTTCTTTGTTTACAAGCCATTTGAAGTTGACGTGTCATTGATTTTTTTTAATATGGAAAAAGTTGAATATCGTTCAGTCATTAGATTCTTTGTTTTGAAGGGTTTAAAAGCAAAGGAAATTTATGAACAATTATTAGAAGTGTTTAAGGAGTCCTCACCTTCAAAACGCACCGTTAAATTTTGGGCTGGTGAATTTAAACGTGGTCGTACCAGCCTTAAAGACGATCCACGCGAAGGACGACCAAAAACTGCAACCACAGCAGAAATCATTGAGCAGGTACATAATATGGTTAGTGAAGATCCAAGTTTGACTAAGCGTGAAATTGCTAATGCCATAGGCATCTCAGACGAACGAGTACTCCATATTTTACATGAAGAATTAGGTATGAAAAAACTGTTTGGAAAGTTAGTGCCGCACACATTAACAACTTAACAAAAACTGGATCGAAAACAAATTTCTCAGCGTAATTTGGAGCGTTTTAAGCCGAATAAAAGCGATTTCTTGCGTCGTTGTATATTTATGGATGAGACTTGGATCTACCACCATGATCCTAAATTGAGACTGAAGTTGGTTGTTTAGCTCCAAAGCAGGTTAAGTCACAACGATCAGCAAAGAAGGTTATGGCATCAGCTTTTTGGGATGCAAAAGAAATTTTGTTGATTGATTATCTTCAGAAAGGTAAAACAATCAACTCTGAATATTATTGCAGCCTTTTGGAACAGCTGGATGAAAAAATTCGTGAGAAAAGACCTGTGAAAAGTGTTTTGACGATGGCTAAATTCAAAGAATTAAAGTACGAATTGCTTGAACATCCATCGTATTCACCAGATTTGACTCCCAGTGACTACTATCTTAAGAAATCTCAAACAATTCCTTCGTGGAAAGCATTTTTCGACGAATGAAGAGGCCATAGCAGCTGTAGACGGTTATTTTGCAGAGCTTCATGAAAACCATTATAAGGATGGGATAAAATTATTGGAAGATCATTGGAACAAGTGTATTGAGCTTCTAGGAGATTATATTGAATAAAAACAAGTAAAAATGGGCTAAATTCGGCTGTGCCGAATCTTTGAATACCCTCCACCATAGGGGCTGAAGATGATATACGTATATACTAAATTTTGCATGAACTGTAATGTAACATGAATATGTTCTGTCTATTTATGTAACGAACTTTTGTTATTTAGTTTTAGCAATGTTATTTACAGAGGTCTGCTCTGTTAGCGACTTTAACATTGTTCATTTTTACGTTAACTTAGTTATCATAGTATGTAAGACAATAAATGTAATCGAACAATAAGAAGACTTAATAACATTTTTACTTACTTAACAGAAAAAAAAATAGATACAGAAAAATTGTACAAATTTGTATGGAAAATTTAGAGGTACCTTCACATTTTCACTCATAACTTTTGAACCGCTTGACCGATTTTGCTCATTTTAAATACCAAACTGCTCGGGAGGATGTACAATAATCTTTGTAAAAATAGGCACCCCCGCTTGCGTCTTCGCGTCGTGATCGTGATTTCAACAGACAGACAGACAGACAGACGGACATCGCTAAATCGACTTAAAATTGCATAAGGATCACGAATATATATACTTTATGGGGTCTTAAACCTATATTTCGACATATTACAAACGGAATGACAAACTGATATATACCCTCACCATATATGGTGGAGGGTATAAAAAATATATTTCGTAACAAAAACAGTATTACTTCATTTCGAGCGCAGAAACTTTTCAACCAACCTGTATTCTTAAATTTAAAGAACTTTTCTATTGTTTCGAGTCATATAATAGCTGTAGGGACCATATTATGGTAAAATTATGGTTATTTTATTATTACAAAATAATAACTATAATATGGTACGAACATAGTTGGCATAATCTCAAAAATATATGATGCTTTTCGAATATGATTGCCCCAGCCATGTTTTTTCTCTGCGTGTGGCTATGCTAGCTCAAATTTTTTTTAAATAAGTATACAATTTTTTTTTTTGTTGACTGTAAACGTAATGTGACTGAAATTTTTGAGTTCATATAATTTTACTTGGAATTTTGTTCTGAAATTTTAGTATGATATCTTGGAAGAGATGAACTATCAATCAAAATTATCAACATAGCGTAATAAAAACTCATATTAATTTTTAAACATCATAACATAATCTTGATTTTCAAACACAAACGCAATTTTGTACCTGTTTTACAAAATGTTAATTTTTTTAAACAGATTTTTTTTCCATAAATTTAAACCAATAAACACCTTGCCTTTTAACTGTTATTTGCTGATAATTTCATTTATTTTTTTTTTGTCACCGTTTTTTTACACATTTATTTTAACACTTCATTAACTTGGCTGACCGACCACACACACGCGCCTTGTTGTTTGTCAAGTTTTTTTTTTTTTTTGCCCTGGATATTTAAATGCCTCACGTGTGTCTATCGAGCCACTTAATCATTTAAGCCTTATTTTGTGGTTGTTTGGCTCATGCGCCTTTTGTTTTTCTGGTTCTTAATACAAAAGCTTCTTATTTAAATTTTTGTTACTAGTTTAGTGTCTTAAATAACCATAATTGTTGGAGGTCCTTTAATGTACATATTTTTTTCTTATTAGGTTTTTACTTCCGATTTTTTCCTACTTTCATTATTAACACTTTTTATTATGTTTATTAACTTTGTTTTGTTCAAAATTTTTAGTTCAGCTTAAGTTTTTAGTTTCTTTTTAAGGAACAGATGGTTGTTTAAAGTTTTTTAGTTTTGTAAATATTTTGGAATCCCTACAAGGTTAAATGTATTTTTTTTTTTATTTTTAGTTTTGGCATAATGTGTGGCATAATTTTTAATATGTGTTTATAACATAATTAAGATTTTAATTACCCAAAGATTATTTACTTGTGACAATATGTTGTGTTGCAAGTCATTTTAGAAATCTTAATCAATAATCAAAATTCAACCCTACCAAAATTAACATATATTTAACATATTTTATTTAATAAGGCTGCATAATTAAAAATTCAAAATCTTATATTTACATTTGAATTATTTAGTTGAAATTTAAATTAATAATCATTAATAAAAACATTTAAGGCGTTAATCTATAATTAAAAGACTATCATGCCAGAATCTTTTACGATTTGTTTGAATTTACTTTTATAAATATGTACACAATAACTAAATCATTTTTATAGTACAATACAAATAAAAATTCCAAGAATTGATTTTAAATTAGCCGGTCAATATAAAAAAAAAAAATACAACATTATACGCGTGTTTATAGACACACCCTCCTTCATCAAACGATCAAATAAATTAGAACAAAAGAATAAATCGTGAAAAAAAATCAAAGGGAATTCATGAACTACCCAATGAAGGATAATAAAAAGTAATAACTCAATACAAAAAAGCGTTATACGTTTATCACGTGCATATATGCACTTTTATCCTTACTTTCAGACATACATATGAGGCTTTTCATACCAACTACACCGCTACAGGAAAAAGTATGTCTTAATGTCAAAGTATGTCGTAATGTCAAACTTACATTATTTATTGTGCTCTAAAGCTCGTATGACACTTGCTAGATTTTTTATACCCTTCACCACAGGTGGTAGGGTATATATAAGTTTGCCATTCCGTTTGTTATTTCTACAATATTGATCTTAGACCCTATAAAGTATATATATTCTGGGTCCTTATGAAGAGCGAAGTTGATTTAACGATGTCCGTCTGTTCGTCTGTGTGTTGAAATGGGTTTTCCGAAGAACCCAGACATGATGAGGACTTCATTGTTATTAATTTCAGACAGATCGGTTAATAAATGGCTGAGATATTAGCAAACTACCAGGACTACCTTTAATTTTTTCCGTAAAATCCCTTTGTTTAATATGTATGTAGAATTTTACGCATAACAAACACATTCATTTGTTGAAATTCTTTTCTTTCATCTCCACCTTTTATACACAAACAACAAACACATACAAAGATTTGTTATTTAAATAAAAACCAAACAAATCTCTAATGAACGAAGACTTTTTATATATGTACCTCTATTAACGATGATTTTGTGTGAGCTTCAATAGCTCAGTTGTCTAGACGCTATGTCATAAATACTTTTTTTCTCTAAGGCCGCGGGTTCGAATCCCGGTCAATTCACTTTTTTTTACATTTTTTTTTTTTTTTCTTAAGACTTTTTTTTTTGTTTATTTTTTGTTTTTTTTAACATTTAATAATTAATTTATATAAAATTTTTTATTAATAATTAAATAATCCATAAATAGGCTAAAAACATAAAAATTTTTATAAAAACCCTCTGATACAAACAAAATACAAACGTTTTTATTTCTATTTTTTGCTCCGATTTAAAAAAATTTATAAACAGATTTTTAATTGGCAGACATGCAGTTGTCTCTGTTGATGGAGTCTGCTCTACTTCTTTTACTCCTTTTTCAGGTATTCCACAGGGTAGTATCTTGGGTCCATTGCTGTTTATTTTGTTTGTTAATGACATCTTTCATTGCTTTAAGAACTCACAGTTCTTAATGTATGCTGACGATCTTAAGATTTTTAAGCCTATTTATACCCAAAAAGACATTTCTGATCTTCAGGATGACTTAGATAGGGTAATTTTGTGGACGGAACGTAATGGTTTACCTTTCAATATTGGTAAATGTTTCTGTATGACGTTCCATAGATGTCGTCACATTTTATTTTCTGAGTACAGAATGAAAACCAATGTTTTATCCTCAGTACAAAATCAATGAATTATGAATTTTCTTATGATAAAATAATGAGTGTGAAGAGTTCAACTATAGAGAATAAATTAATCTATCAAATGGATGTCGGAAACGCAGCGCTCTGATTTGATTTACATTGCTGTCAATATTGGTTTAAAAATAAACTCGGACTAAAATTCAGGTAAACGGAGCTGAGGTTTTCGAAATCGCGCACTAAAAAATCCAATATAAATCATCGGATTTAAACAGGGTTGGCAGGCAATAAAGCTAAAATACCGATTGAAAACCCTATGCACTGACTATCTTTACCCCTAAAATACCGTTACCGAAGTAACTAAAATACTGTTACCGCTAAAATTCCGTTATAATTAAAAACCGTTATCCATAAAATACCGTAAACGAAATAACTGAAATATCGTTACACTTCAAATACAGTAAAAGAAATAACTGAAAAGCCGTTACCCTTAAAATGCCGTTACCGAATAACCGTTACCGAATAACCGTTACCGAAAAAAAAATTAAAAACCGCCAAATACCGTTACCGGAATAATTAAATATCGTTATCGCTAAAACACTGTTACCGAAATAATATTTAGATTTTGTCTTATAATAACTTCCAAGCAAAATTTTGGTAATGGGTGCGATATTCTCATGCGTTACCTTGTAATGATAGCTTATTACTTTTTTGATTATTTGCAAGCATAAAATAATAAGTTACTGATTATTGATTACATAAAATATATTTTATAAATGTAAAGTAATAATTGAAATATTTTTGAAAATCTATTGTTAGATACACTACTTTGTGTTTTTTTGTAAGCAAAAGGGTAATGTATGTCTGTTTTGATAACACTAGCGAAAAAACGAAGCGCAACAATTCATTTAAGTTTAAAGCAATCAAATACTATATGCGTCGATAGCTCAGTGGGTAGAGTTTTTGGCTGGCAACCAGAGTTCCCTGGTTCGATTCCCATCTTGACCACATTATTTTTAATAACGTTTAAAATATTTGTAATAATTTTTTTTAATAAAAATTCCTCTTTTTTTAAAAATCTATTTTTAGAAACATTACTTTTTCCATAATCGTAACCATATAAGTAACCCCTTACATTATCACCTCTAAAGTAATGGGTAAAATTCATCAGTGAAGTAAGGTGTAAAGTAATCCATGAGCCCTTATGACTACACATTATTTGGTAATGTGTGGTCTTGCTGGGTTATTTATTCCTTGACATTAATGTTTGTTTTTTTATAAAAAAAAATATTTTTAAATAATTCGCTACTCCATTGTGTAGCATATTCATGAAATAATAATTATAATGACAAATTCTAATTATAATGACAAATTCATAATTATAATTATTTCCTGAAGATACTACACAATAGAGTAGCGAAGTATTGAAAAATAAATAAACTTGTTTTACCAAATTTTTGCTATACATGTTTATCTTTAATTTAAATTTAATTATACTAAACTCATGTATTTGGAATATAAATAAAATTTTATTAGCAAAAAATTAAAAATTAAGTTAATTAACGGTTCTGCTAGAGAAAACTATTAAAAGGGACGCCCTAAGTGACACACAGCATCTATAGCTAAGGAACACTGGGGGTCCTTTGTCTTCTTAAATAAACTAATTTAACGAAATTGTTGCAAAAATACAAAATATCACAGTTACATTTCTTGTTCTTATTGGAAAATGAAAAAATGTTGACTTTATTTTTTTTATTATTAAGTGAAAAAAATAGTTCGATAAATATAAAATTTAATAAGCGCAACGCCATTTTGTTTTGCGATATTTTGTATTGTAGTCAGCAAACAAAATTATTACATAAAAGCGCAAATTCGCTAACAATATTTTAAACATATTTTAAGCTACTTTAAGTTCAATGTAAAAGACTGTTAAGATTAGAGATAAGCAAGTGCGCCATTTTTGAATAACGCACCAAAAATTACAATCATGCACGATAATTTTTTTAAATGGCTACTTTAATTTGTTTCCTTTAATACTATTTTCCTAAATATTAGGAAAACTAACTAGTTTGTTTTTAATTAATTGTTTTTTGGAATAGAATATTGAAAATAACTCAAACGTTTTCCAACAAAAAAATCCTATACCAAATTTTATTATTTTTTAAAAATTAGAGAACTTTTACGTGAAAAAAAGGATAATTTATTAAAATTTATCTGAACTAAGTTGCATGAAAATTTTCTTTAGAAATAGTTCATCAGTTTCTAAAATCAAGTAAATTTTTATTATAACATAAGAAAAAATTTATTTCTTTTTACTAATTTTTAGAAAACAATTCTTCAAAATTAGAAAGTGGTATACTTAAGAACTGAATTTGGAAATGGCTTTCTAAAATTTAGTTAATTTTACTACTCGCCAACAAAAAATGAACACACATTAAGTTTAAGTACTTTCTCGATTTAATTTAGACACATTTTTTGAACTAAATAAGAGTAAATTATGTCCTTAATTTTTTTTTTTTTTTTTTTTGAACTAAACTTAATTTTATTACATTTGAGTATGCAAATTTCTTAAAACTAAAATATTTTTTCCTAAAATTAATAATTTTTTATTTAATTGATTTTCCTAAAATGAACAAATGCTTCTTAGGAAAAATATGAACTATTTCTGAGTATATAACTATTTTGTTTTTCCTCAAACTTAGGAATTTTTATTCTTTTTAACAAAATTTTTCTAAGTTTAAAAAAAATTTTACTTAAGTTGAGGACAATTTATAAACTATTTTGAAGGAAATTTTTGATTACATTTTAGTTCATGTCTTTAAGTGTATTGTTTTTGAGTGTATTGAAAATAAGTTAAACGTTTTGCCACAAAACCTATATTTTTTCTCGATTTAAGAAAATTTTACTCAAGTTTTTTGAATTTCCCAAAAATTATAGAACTATTACTTAAAAAAAAAAATATTTTATTAAAACTTTTTAAAATTTATTCGAACTAAGTTGCATGAAAAATTTCCGTAGAAATAGTTCATCAGTTTCTAAAACCAAATAAATTTTTTTTTTGAATAATAAAAATTTATTTGTTTTTAGAAACTGATAAACTATTTCTAGGGAAAATTTTCTAGCAACTTAGTTCGAATAAATTTCAAAAATTGTTTATTTTAATTGCCTGAACTAATTTTTAGAAAACAATTCTTCAAAATTAGAAACTCAATTTAGAAATGGCTTTCTAAGATTTAGTTAATTTTACTATTCGCGAAAAAAAAATAAACACACATTTAGTTCAGGTACTTTATCATTTTAAGTTAGGCACATTTTTTTAACTAAATGGAAGTAAATTATGTTCGAATTTTTTTTTTAACTAAACTAAGTTTTATTATATTTTAGTATTCAAATTTCTTAAAACATACCTAAGAATTTTTATTCTTTTTGAGAAAATTCTTGAAGGAAATTTTGGATTAATTTTTAGTTCGTTTTTTTTTTTTTTTTTTGAGTGTGGATAGTTGGTATTGAGAGCCCCATATTTAGAAAAAAAAGGGGTTTTATGTTTGTTAGACAATTAAAGGATAGACATTTTATATTTTGCTCTAGATAGATGAATTTGTATCTTGTGTACAATTGTATATTTTACCCTTTACTTTTTAAATAAAACAATAGAAATAGAGTTTAGCGTATGTGTTTGTTTACTTGACCGGACAATAATCAATCTTTTTCAAGTATTATTTTTTTTTTGTTCTCCAAGGGTTAAGCAAACAAAAAATCATAATGCTTGAGTAGAGTTAATAGTGGCTTAGGTAAATAATTTTTTATTTTTAGAAAAAAAGAATAATAGATCAATTTTATATTCATATTGAAATGAAGAGTTTTTTTTTTTAAGCAAAGGCGTTTTTTCCTTTCGCTATTTTTTTGATTAATCCTTTTAAGAACTTAGTGGGTGTAGTTATAATTATTAGTTGGATTTTTATTTAGATATGTTTAAGCATGAATAATTATGACATCGTTTGTTTTCGGTTAATTTGTATATTAACTTAATTCATTATGGGCACACTGTTTGATTTTCAAATCAGCAAATTAAAACGGCTGAATTAAATAGAAGTCGGAAGTTTAAAAATCAAAAAAATTATATAAGGCATTGGCTGTATTAGTAATTGCAGCTTAATTCAACTAGTTATGACAATTTACCCTGCTGAAATTAGCAAAAAAAAACATTTTTTTAAAATTATATAACTTTATTCGATCTTATTTTAATATTAATATTCAATTTTTTAAGCTAAAGATCTAAAGATCGCACCTAAGTTATATGGACTACCGAAGATTCACAAGGAGGATTTTCCATTAAGACCTATTTGTTCCTTTATTAATTCACCCTCTTACGAATTATGTAAATATATTGTAAATATTCTTAAAGAGATAACGAAATTTTCTAGATACAATATTAAGAATTCTTTACAATTTAAAGATAGAATTAGAGGACAACATATAGAAAATGATGAGATTTTAGTTTCATTTGATGTTGTTTCACTATTTCCTAGTATACCAGTTAATTTAGCAATGAGTACTATAGAAGAAAAGTGGGACGTAATAATGCAACATACAGAGATGGAAAAATGTTTATTTTTACGTATTTTCAAATTTTGTATAGAGGACAATAGATATTTTCAGTACAACGAGAATATATATATACAAAATATGGGACTTCCAATGGGATCTCCAGCTTCTCCAATCATTGCAGATTTAATAATGGAGAAATTGCTAGATGAGTCTATAGAAAAATTAAGTGTAAAACCAAGGATAATGACGAAGTATGTAGATGACTTATTTTGTATCATTCCAGAATTAGCAGTTAACAACATGCTTACAACATTAAATAGTTTTGATCAAAACATTAAATTTACAATGGAGAGAGAATGTAATTCGATACTCCCATAGTTGGATACATTGATAATTAAGAGAGGCAACAGATTAATAATGGATTGGTATCAGAAACCAACCAATTGTTACTCTAAACATAGTAGGAACATTATCATGAACACAGCTAAGAATTTTATAGAGAGAGTATTGACAATAAGTGATGTAGAATTTCATAGAAGAAACATTATAAAGATCAGAGATATATTACGAGATAATGGTTTTCCAACTGAGTTATCTTATAGATTAGTAGGTCAATATAGAAATAGGACGACACAAAATGGAACATATATAACTGAACCACGAATTTTTAAATCTTTGACCTATGTCCCTGGATTATCAGAGAGATTGGCGAGATCTAACATCTTTGATAAAGGGAAATATGGAATAGCTTATCGTAATTTAAATACATTAGGGAAATTATTTAGCAAAACTAAAGATAGAATTGATAAGTGGGATATGTCAAATTTAGTTTACAAGATACCTTGTCAGGGTAATGATCAGGAAAATTGTGATAAGGTATATATAGGAACGACAAAGAACAAATTAAAGACCAGGATTTCAGGACATAAATCAGACCAAAAACATAGAAATATTAATTCGAAAAAAACCGCATTGTCATCTCATTGTTCTATATTAAATCACCATCCTAACTTTGAAAATGTTTCAATATTAAGAACAGAAAATAATTATAAAAAACGTTATATGTTAGAAATGTTAGAAATCATTAATACACCTTTGACACAGAGAATGAACTTTAAAGCTGACACAGAAAATTTAGCTCAGAATTATAGATATTTAATTAGTAAAAAAATAGGAAACTTAAATGTATAGATATGTTTTTAATAACTATAATAATTTAATTTCATAATGTTATTTTATTTTATAAACAACATTTATTATGTTCAATTTCATAAACTAAAGTATTAAACCAATATGAAAATATTTTTTACGAGCTTTAGCAGGAAAATGTTGTTTATAAAATTACCACTTCTAAAGGGTGTCCCAAGAAGAACGCAATTTTTAAATCTGGCAACATTCGAAGTGTCATTGTTTGACATTTGAACAATTGTTATTGTTTGCTAGTAGTATTTGTTTTAAATGTTAATTTAATTTTTTAAATTTTTTAAAAATTTAATTTATATTTAAATGTTAAATATTTTTTATATTTAAATGTTAAATATTTTTTTTGTTTGTCAAAAATTTTTTATAATTATTAAAATTTTGTTTTTCTGAAGATGCTAACAAATTGTTAGCGAAATATCGAAAATAAAATAAGAAATTTTATATAAAAAAAATAAATTTGATATTTACAATTTTTTTTTTTTTAATTTAGGTATTTTTATGAAAATAAAGTTACAAATATTTCAGCAAATATTTTTGTTGATTTTAGCAGGAATGATTGTTATTTGCTTTCAATTAAATAATTAAAATTTTGTAGTTTGTAGTTTAATGTTATTTTTGTCTACTAACATTCAGCAAATTCTTTTGCAGATATTTGACGGGTTAATTGTTATTTGCAATTAACTAAAATATAACCAAATTTTTGTTGATTTAATGACTTTGATTTTACTATTTTTAACTTACTTATATTTAGTAAAAATATTCTTCTGTGCCCTTTTTAACTAACTTTTAGTAACCGAGTTAAAAAAAAAATCTGAAGCAAAATTTATTCAAATTCAATTTAATATTCTTAAATATCTGCTGTAATATCCTAGCTGATCTTATTTGATCCGAAAATGGCAATTAAGAACCAGCAATACATTAAGGGATTAAGAAATTTATCCAAAAAATGGTAGATGAAATTCTATCAGAGTTTAGTATAATAAAAAAATAATATAAAAAAAACTAAAAAACAATCGATCACTTAACTCACTCAGCCACACACTGGCTGACAATATTGGACTACTTTGCTCGAATAATTGTGTTTTATTTATAACAGGTCAATTGAGAAGTCCCCGGCCTACCATACTAAAACACATTTTTTTGGCAAAATTAGTTTTTTTCATTCAACTTAGTACCCTTCAAGGGTGATACACTGATTATAGCGACCCTCCAACTTTTCGATACCATTTTTGTAGTACGATTTGTCAATTTTGGCGATCACCTCTTCATTCGACGAAAATTTCTTTCCAGCGAGCATTCTTTTGAGATCTGAGAACAGGAAATAGTCGCTGGGGGAGCCAGATCTGGAGAATACGGTGGATGTGGAAGCAATTCGAAGCCCAATTCATGGATTTTCGCCTTCGTTTTGACTGACTTGTTTTTGGTCAAAAGTGAGCTCGCGCGGCACCCACTTTGCACAAAGCTTTCTCATACCCAAATATTCGTGAATGATATGATGTACACGTTCAGTTGATATCTTTAGATTACCTGCTGTTTCATTCAGTTTCAATTATCGGTCATTCGAAATCATGTTGTGGATTTTGTTGATGTTTTCGTCCGTAACAACCTATTTTTGGGCGTCCACTGCGTTCACCGTCTTCGGTGCTCATTTCACCACGTCTAAACTTAGCATACCAATCCTTGAGGGTTGATTATCCTGGGGCAGTGTCCGGAAACTCGTCATCAAGCCAAGTTTTTGCTTCAAATGTATTTATTCCTTCAAAAAGCAATATTTTATCAACACGCGAAATTCCTTTTTATCCATTTTTTTCACAATATCAAAAGTTGCTTCACTCAAAATGCTATAATTCACAAAACTAATGATCCGACAGCTGTCAAATTTATACACGTGTCTTTTGAAGGTTAGGGCTAACTAAAAATCATATTGATTTAAGTCTAGCGCCATTTATGTATTATGTGTTATGTAGAATTTTATCTTTGGGACTTTTATATAATTATAAAATTGGGAATTTGTAAAAAAAATTTGGAAACATGCTGCATAAAATTGCTGAATTTATGAGACTAAATTGTTCCTACACTCACTAAAAAATTTTTTTAATGGCAACTGAACTACTAAAGTTTGGTAAACTTTTTGTAAAGTGGAATTTAAAATGGGTTTGCTAAAATCAACAAAAAAAAATTTTCTAAATATTAATATAAGTACAATGACATTAGTATAAACAAGTAAGAGCGGCTAAGTTCGGCTATGCCGAATCTTATATACCCTTCACCATGGTTGGGAAAAAACTGAAATTTATATATGGACATATATGGAATAAACTGCATCAACAAAATTTTACTTAACAGTAGTGAAATGGAAATAGCAGAAAAGTTAATAACCGCTACTAAGCATTGATAAAATTATGTACAGTTTTTTAAAATAAATTAGCTCTAAAAAAAAATTTACTTAAAAAAAATTCTAAAAATGCACAAATTAACTGAATTATTTTCAGAAATTAGTCTTCAGAAATTGCCTTATGAAAAAAATTCCAAAATTTATTTTTTTACTATCAAACAACAACAATGTTTTTTATTTTTTTTTTTTTTTCAAAGAATATTTTATTTATCATAATACATAAACGAATTTATCATTTTGTTTTATTATGCTGAATTTTGTTTAAAAAAATATTTTTAATAAATTTTTTGGATTTGAAGGTCAAATTTTTATTGTTTTAAGGGCTGATTTTTGGAACTAAAAACTTTTTAGTGCTATTTTGAGTAAATGTTCAATTTTGGACATAAGTCGGTTGTGAAAATTATTTCTTCTTTCGATCCCTTTTTTTCAACCTTCGTAACATTTTAAGGCAATTTAAGTTGTAGGTATAAGTTTTAATTATTAGAATTCATGCTAATTCTAGCAAATCGGGTTTTAAAAATTTGTAAAATGAGCATGCTCTATCTGAACAATCATATCTGAGGAGGTTTGGTGATTTTGAACGGCCGGGTCAACACAAAAAGTTTGAAGACATAGGGATTGATTCAAAGGTAAGGAAACTGACTGCCATACGAGTTGAAACCGAAAGGCGATTTTTCGCTTAAGAACAGCTCCTCGAACGCCAAAAAAGGAAGAGATTTTTGCATTGGATTGTGATTGTCGATGCAAAGTTGATTCATTACGACAATCTCATGCGCAAAAAGTCATGGGTTTTGCCCGGACATCCATCAACATCCTTCACAAAGCTGAATATTCATGGCATGAAATTTATACTCTCTACACGAGCTCAACAGCTCCGAATAAAAGATCACGGGGAAACGCTATCGGACTCAACTCATGCATTTGAATCCCGCACTAAAGCAAAAACGGCGGGAATACGAAAAAGGCACAACAAAGTGATTTTGCAGCTTGACAACGCTCGGCCACATGTTGCAAGATCGGTCAAGACCTACTTGGACTTCCACTATTGGACCCTTAAAATAAATGAGCGTTTTTTTAGAATTTTATTGTGGAAATATCGTTACAAATAAAGGGTGGTTAAAATGTGAACCACACCTAAACGTCAAAGTTTTTTTCTGCATTTCATTTGACATTTCTCAATTTCAGACTAACTCAATTTGAACCATGGAAAGATACACAATCGAGCAATGCGTTAAAATTATTCAGGCTTATTATAAAAATATAATAATCCAAGAGTGATTGTCGAAAAACCAATGCATTCAGAAAAAGTGACTGTTTGGTGCGGTTTATGGGCTGGCGGCATCATCGGGCAGTATTTTTTCCAAAATGAGGCCGGTCAGACAGTTACTGTGAATGGTGTTCGCTATTGTGAGATGATAACTAATTTTTTATGGCCCGAATTGGAAGATATGGATGTGCACGATATGTGGTTTCAACAGGACGGTGCCACTTGCCACACAGCTAACGAAACAATGGCTCTTTTGCGCGACAAATTCAATGGCCTTGTTATCTCACGTGGTGGCGATGTCGATTGGCCGCCAAGATCATGTGATTTGACACCGTTGGACTTCTTTCTTTGGGGTTATTTAAAAGAAAAGGTGTACGTCGATAAGCCAGCAACAATTCAAGAGCTAAAGGATGAGATAATTCGGCACATTAATGGCATAGAACCTCAATTCCTGCCTCAGCGTCATCGAAAATTTGGACCATCGGATGGAGGTGTGCCGCCGAGGTCGCAGCGGCCATTTACCCGATATTTTGTTCCATACATAATTGAACCATACCATATTAACATAATAAAAAGAAATGACAATAATTTCCTAAATAATTTGTGTTTTATTCAAAATCAACATCAGCCCTTAAAATTTAACCACCCTTTACTTATATATTATACAAATTATTTTCCATCGCTGGCCACAATTTTTGGCATCTTTCTGGCAATTTGCGGATACCAGCGGAAGAATGACTCGTCTTTTGAGGGGGGAGGGGGGCCGCCGAAAATTGCCAGAAAGATGCCAAAATTTGTGGCCAGCGATGGAAAATAATTTGTATAATATATAAGTATTTGTAACCATATTTCCACAATAAAATTCTAAAAAAAAACGCTCATTATTAATTTAAGGGTCCAATAGGATCATATAATTTTAGATAAAGACACATAAGATTGTGTACAAGTGTATGCAACATTTTAAAATTTCAACTAAATTATGCAATTCTAACCTGAAAAAATCCTACCTTATATTTTAATTCAAAAGAATAGTTACTGGAACTAATTGCATCGGAAGCAGTTTTAGAGAAGATGGGAGCGAGAAAACGAATTCTGCGAGTACATATTATATAAGGGATGTAATATGACTTTAGTATTAGTATTGTTCCTCAAACATTTTAACCTTGGTCATTAATTTGTTTTACAACAAACTACTTGCCACTTGACCTATTGTTACTTTGTAATTACTCGTATCAGTAATTGTCCTTTGATTTTCACAGGCAATTTTTCAACACACTAATGATTATCATGATGATGAATGTAATGTTTGCATGTTTTGAGCGGTAAATCGGTAAATATTCTTTGATATTTAAGATTTTTGCTGATATATTTCCGTTTGTGGGGGCGTCGATTTTAAAACTAGAGCAGTTCCGTGTTAAAGCCGACAAAAGGATGTTAAAAAAAACGAACGATGAGAAAATAAATGAAAATTGGTGTGAAAAGTTCACACCAATTTTAAAAAGAGTAGATAATTGTTTAAAAAACATTAATTGTAAATAATATTGGCGACTACCTACAAAAAAAAAACACTATAAAACAAAATCTTTAGTTTTTAAATAATGGAAAGGAAGTTTTCCCAAAGGTATGGTAAAGTTTTTTTAATAAAACCAAAAATTTTAATAAATACAGTTTTTTTTTAATTTTAAATCGAAGTCAAGTGTTGTTAGATTGACATTTATAAGTGGAATCTTTAGAGTAATGCATAAAATTCTTATAAATTCTTTTAAAACATGTCAACTTGTCTTCTTCTTAATTCTTAAAAGTGTACCATCATGTTGTTTTCACTTTTCTTTTCTAACCCCTAGACAGACAACCCTAATCTAAATAATTTCAATTATTCTCCAAGGTTTATTTTGGCAACACAATATGTGGCAAATTGAATTTTTTTTAATTAAATACAAACATTTTTATAGGATTATTCTCAAACTATAGAAAAGATTGTCTGCAACACAAAACAAGTGACTTTCTTAGAAACATTTTTCTTTCACTCGATCTCTACCTGTAATGATCACCATACATGTAAAGTATGTGGAGTTGTTCATTTCCCAAAGGTAATTGATATGTTTATTTTAAAAGTGAAATTGTTGAATTACATTTTTTTTAACTGTCTATTTCGTAAATTTTGAAAAATTGTAGCTACTTCAGATTTGTATCTTGTCTTACAAGATTTCCTTTCGTTGATAGAATTTGTTGTCCCTTTTCACTTTCATTCTATTGTTTAAAAATTAAAATTCTAAATTAAGATTTTTTTGTTTTGTTTTTCAATTGTGTTGACATTTTACACTTAGTGTGGTAATCGGGAATATCTATGAGTTATCGTTTATTATGTTTGGACCATGTAACAAGTGTCACATTGTTATATTTTGACTTTGTGAGGTCTTTTAAGTAAAAAAAAGTATTGAATTTTATGCAATCACAAAAATGACGAGCATCATTTACTTCTTAATAATTTAATTTGATATTTAAATAACAATTAAGAAAAAGACCACACGAACATTTTTAATTTTCATTATTACAGGATAATTCTCAAGCCGAGAAGACCGCCTCTAGCCGGAGTTCATGAAAATAACCACAAATACGTCAAATGAGTATTTTATAATTAGAAGTTAAGCTATTTCGATAGAAGACCAAATTTATAAAAAATTTTTGTGAAGAGATTTTTTTGATGACATTAGCAAACCACCCTCCTGACTAAAATTTTGCTGACTTTACTAAATTTTTTTTTTTTGGGTGTATAGAAAAATACTTTCATTCTGAGATTTTTACCATATAGAAAAATGCACAGAATCTTTGGATTTTTCTTATAAAAAAACATATATATTTTAAGAACTTTTTTATACAAAAAATTACTTCTGTTCTACATTTTCTATGCTATACAGAGAAACGCTTACGTCTGACTAATTCAGGCTTAAAGTTTGAATTGCATATACACATATATGCATAAATCAGCTGATTCAATCTAAAAAAAAATCAGCTGATTCAATCTTAATTATTGAGTTACAAAGAGACAACTATATACGAGTAGATATAAGTAACGTGTTTATTTAAATATGTATCTATGTTTAAAGACAATTTATTAAATTTTTTCTTTTTGTGGAAGATAAATTTGTCTAAAAATTTTAATAATATACAATTGCAAGCATAAAAAATGCAATGCTGGGCCATATGATGTTTGAATGCATCTGTTTCAAAATAACGGTAACCAATTCATCTTCTCTTTTGGCTGTTTATTCATTTATTTGAAAGTATACAAATTAACAACATGGCGCGTAATCATAGTCAAAAATAAAGCACTAGTTTAGGAGTTCTAAAGTATACTTTAACCCTTAAAGTCTTCTTTAAAATTAAAACTAGCTGAATTTCATTTCATCAAATTTAACAACACTTACAACAGCTGTTTTCCGCCAAGAAAATATTTGTGAAAAAAATTTTTGGATTGCAAAATATAGCAAGGAAATTTATATCAATAAATAAAGGATTTTGCATTATTTTTATTAATTAAATATATTGTTATTAAAAAAAAATCAATGTTCTTTCTCTTTTTTCTAAAGTTGTTCCTTTTTACATTTTACCATTGCAAATTCTTTATTTACGCACTTTTCTTTTTTGCAGCTAATATAAAATCAGCTGATCAATGTTGCCACTTGCTTATTTTTTAGTAAAGCCGGTTCAACTTAAAACTGGCTTTAATTCTGATTATAATAGCAAGATGGATAATAACAGGTTTTTAATTTATGGGTCTATTATCGATGGCAACCGAACTTTAGTTGCGTTGTCAACTCAACTCAAATTATAATTGGTATTATATAAGGCAACTTTTCCCAGTTGCCAAAAAGTTATCGATAATGTAATTTTGACAGATTAGCAACTGAAAATAAATGTAAACAAATAAAAAGATTGACAAAGATAAAAAGTTAATAAAAGTGAATTCATTAAAAAAAAAAACAAATTATAAAAAGAAATTGTGTAAACAATTATTTTAAATATGCCAGTTCAGTGGAACTGTTTTTTGATGACGATGAAAAGGCTTCAAACGTGTCATCTATTAGACGGAACTTGAGGGACAACTTCAATCCATTAGAATTACCGTCTGTACTGTGAGTATATCTTGATGTTTAAACTAATTTTCAATAAAAAGTTGCTTCTTATAGTGTCAAAGCTTATTTTCGTATTCCAAAAGACGCAGTGGTATATTTAGTGGAAGCCTTAAACAAAGTCGTCGTTCAACGACAATACCTCCTCTATTAAAAGTTTGCGCAGCTTTAAGATTTTTTTGCTGAAGGAAGTTTCCAAAAATCTAACGGCAATGACTTAAATCTAGGAATTGTTCAACCAACGTTGTCGGTGGTATTAAAAGGAGTCGTACAATAAATATAACAAAAGCTTGTGTATAGTTTCAAAAATGTCGGAAGAAGAAAAAACAAAAAATTAAAACCTTTTTTATTCGAAAACGAAATTTCCAGGGATTGTTGGATGTATAGATGGAACACACGTACATATAATGGGACCGAAGGAAGATATTCGTCCCTTATATATAAACAGGAAAGGATATTTTAGTTTGAATGTTTTGCTGGTAAGTTATTTAACAATTTTTCTTTCCTTTGATCAAGATGATTTCTTTGTAGTTGTGCGATTACGAAATGAAAATATGGTATGTTGATGCTAGGCATCCTGGATCTACTAATGATGCCTTTATATGGAACAAGAGCCCATTAAAGCAAGAGGTTGCTGCAGATTTTGAAATATTTATAACAATAAATAAATATACTTACATTTTATCGTTCCCGCCTTTTTTCTTTTGCTTTAAAAACCTACAGCAACCAAAACTTTGTGGTTGCCAATACAATCACTATTTGGAAACTAAAATTGACAGCTATCAGTTGCGAGTTGCCATACGTAATATCATTTTGGCAACTGCCAACGCCACTAAGGTTCGGTTGCCAACGATAATCGACCCATTAAAGTCATTTTTAAAAAAAGCCGACTTTAGTGCGGGACTATGATTACGGGTCATTCTGTTTTAATTTATATTGCACAGAGTTGCATATATTTTTTTTACTTATAAATGTAAAAAATTTTGGCGAGCAAAAAAAACGAAACGTAATGAAATAACATTAAAATTAAGTTAATTATTGCTTTTCAAATAAAAGCTTCTTAAAAAATTTGTGCAATACTATTTTTTTAAAGTTGTCAACTGATAGGAAAATAGCTATTACACTCAGAAAAAAAAGTTAGTATAAAAATTTGTAAACTGTTTTCAATCCCACTTTGCTATTTTTGTACTGATTTTTAGTAAAAAAAAATTATTATTTAGCAAATCTTTTTGCTATTTATATTTTACATATAACAGAATTTTAACAGAATATTTAAAACTTTTTTTTGCTAATTTCAGAAATTATTTTACAAATTTTTGAAAACGAATTTGCTAAAATTAGCAAAAAAAAATTACTAATTTGAAAAAAGTGAATATTGAAAGAAATTTTATTTCTAATTAAAACTTACACCTACAAACTTAAATTGCCTTAAAATGTTACATAGATGAAAAAAAGGGATCGGAGTGAATATACCGACTCATGTCAAAAATAGGACATCCACTTAAAATAGCACTAAAAAGTTTTTTTAGTTAAAAAAAAAACAAAAACAAATGACTAAAATATTTTTCAAAACAGAAATTACCAAACTAAAACATAATAATAAATGCCTTTGATTTTCTTTAAATTTTGTCTAAAATATTTTTGAAAAAAAAATTAATAAAAAAAAATTTTGATGCTCGATAAAAAAAAATTGAAATTTTGTATATTAATAATATTAAGTGCATTTTTTGCTGACTTTATCAAACAGATTTTAAATTTCACTTTACAAAAAGTTTACTAAAATTTAGTAGCGGCAGCTAATTTTTTTTACAAATTTCATTGTAGTGTGTTGCTAAGATTAGCAAAAAATACCGCTGGGTTCAAATTAGCAAAATTTCCCGTTATAACAGAAAAATTTTCAATTGCCATTACAAACTTTTTTTAGTGAGTGTATGTATTTAAGCTTTAGAGGAAAAATAATTCATGCGTGAAATTGGATTGGTTCGCTAAGGATAGATGTCGAAATATTCCAATTTCTGGTCCGATTGTAAAGACCAATGCTGACTTTGTAGCATTCCAATACATCAAAAACATCGAAGGTCATTTTGAAACTCAAAAGATCAAGTCTAATATTAATAAATTTTTTCAATCACAATAATGGAGAGCCATCATTATTTTAATACAGTCATAATAAAATGATACATTGAAAACAAGGACTGAAACCGTACCCGAACTCAAACGGTTTCATGTTCGCTGTTAATAAAAACTTTAAACCCGAACCCGTTGAACCCAAAAATTTTAACCAGGTTCGGGTTCAAAAATATAAAAAAAATATTCTTGCTGTTTATGGCGTGAGAAATTTTTTAAAGATGGAATTTCAGTTATGACATGGTTCAAGCCTTATTGGAATACAGAAGTTTTTGTTCGGAATTACTGGATGCTGTATGAATGAAAATATTTGGAATATTTGTAAAGAATTCTTAGAAATTGCACCTGTCAAAAATTTAAAGAAAAACAGATTACTTTAGACGATTTTTATAAAATCTGGCTTAGTTTTAAATTAGAGGTAACAAAAGATGACAGAACAAAAATATTTTCACAAGAATTATATTTAAATATTACCAAAAGAGAAAATCATTTTATTAATAATCCACTTTTGATGACAGCATTATATCTAGATAGCAGATTTAAGTTAATGCTAACTCCCTCCCAAGGATGCTAAAAAAACATATTTTAAAAACAATTAAAGTTTTTAAATAATTGGAAATAAAAATAGAAGAAGACAATATGCTTGAACAAGCTCTAAAAAATAAGGAACGATTTTCTAATTCAAATTCTTCAAATGAGAGGGCCTTTTCAGTCTTGAAAATCATTTAGCCACCACAAAAAACAAATTTAAAAGAAGAAAACTTAAAAAATATATTAATTATAAAATTAAACAAAAATTTTTTTGAAAAATAAATAAATTTTCTATTTATTAAATATTTGTACTTTTTTTAACCCGAACCTTGAACCGAACCTGAACCCATTTTTTTAAGAGTTTCAGTCCCTGATTTAAAATAAAACAAGTATAAAAGGGCTAAATTTGGCTGTGCCGAATCTTTGAATACCCTCCACCATAGGAGCTGAAGATGATATACGTATATACTAAATTTTGCATGAACTGTAATATGAATATGTTTTGTCAATTTATGTAACGAACTTTTGTTATTTAGTTTTAGTAATATTATTTACTTAGGTTTAGTAATGTTATTTACAGACGTCTGCTCTGTTAGCGACTTTAACAATGTTGCTTTTAGCTCTTAGCTCTTAGTTATTAGAGTATCACACATATAGCTCTAAGAATGTTATTATTATCATAGTATGTAAGACAATAAATGTAATCGAACAAGAACAAGACTTAATAACATTTTTACTTACTAAACAGAAAATTAAAATAGATACAGAAAAATTGTACAAATTTGTATGGAAAATTTAGAGGTACCTTCACATTTTCACTCATAACTTTTGAACCGCTGAACCGATTTTGCTCATTTTAAATACCAAACTGCTCGGGAGGATGTTCAATAATCTGGGTAAAAATAGGCACCCCCGCTTGCGTCTTCGCGCCGTGATCGCCATTTCAATAGACAGACAGACAGACGGACCTCGCTAAATCGACTTAAAATTGCATAAGGGTCACGAATATATATACTTTATGGGGTCTTAAACCTTCGCGTCGTGATCGCCATTTCAACAGGCAGACAGACAGACAGACAGACGGACATCGCTAAATCGACTTAAAATTGCACAAGGATCACGAATATATATACTTTATGGGGTCTTAAACCTATATTTCGACATGTTACAAACGGAATCACAAACTGATATATACCCTCACCATATGTGGTGGAGGGTATAAAAATGTGTACCTCCTTCAAAAGCGCGGACATCTCTTTTAACCAGACAAAAACAGCGCGACGGTGAGTGTCCGGATATATATTGTTCCTTTAACTCTTATTAGGAGCATAGTGCAATTTTAGTATGTTTAACACGCTGAGTGCCATCATACAAAAAAAAAATATATTACTAAAGTGCCAATATATGAAAACAAGTGTAAATTAATATTTTTGTGATAACAAATGAATTTGTGAAAATTTTTTTTTGTATATGTGTGTTATTTGAAGTTAAAAAAAATGCATTTCTCTAGGTGCCAGCACATAATATTTATTCCCTTTACTATAATACCACAGAAAATATATTGTATTAAATACTTAAGTAGCTGTGCACCGCCAGCAGTACACATCGCACTCTAGTAAAAGAAAAGTGTTCCTCGCCGGCGGTGCACATGGCACTCAACGTGTTAAAATTAAAATTCCTAGGACCCCAAAAGCGCAGTGTTTCAAAATCTAATTTTTGGTGGACACTGATGGGACAGTGGCGTGCCGTGAAGTTGTCAAAGGTGTGCAGCACTTATTTTAAATGTTAAAAATTGATCAATATTTTTTTTTTCTTTTTCAAAACGTACCACCTCCCCATAATAAACAAAGTTCAGATTTTATAATTTTTGTATTTATTTAATTGATATGCAACCCGAATTCAATTTAATTCCTATTTTATTTACGCACCCCTTACACGATCAACAAAATAGTCAACAAAAAGAAAAAGAATTTGGGTCGCATATGAATTAAAAATATTAAAAAATAGCATGGAATAATTAAAAAGGTAGTTGTCAGTACCAAAACGAAATTTTAAAACTACGATTCCAATAAAGAAATTTGACTTCTAATATCACGGGGTTTATTTTATAATATTAGCTGTTAAATTTTGTTATATCTGCAAAATACCTTTATAAATCGGTGTTTCGGTAGTTTAGCGTTATTATAACGGTAATTTAAGATATTTCAAAATCGAATCGATAAAATAGTGAATAAATCCGGTTATACAAAGACACTTGCCTTTAATGGAATCGCCATTTTAAAATTTTCATATTCGCCTTAAAGTAGCTGTGGTAGCCAACTACCGTTATTATGAAAAGCTATTGAATGCCAACCATGAAAAATAGTTAAATATAATCTGAGCCTATCATGACAAGGTGATAATCTCTGGAAACACTACAGAAGTAATTTTGATCATTTGATGGAGAAAAAAATGTTAGGTTAACGTCGCATCGCAATAACGGTGTAAATCTATGCTTTAGCACAGATTGTAATGTTAATTGGACATAATAGTTTAAAGCGCAATAATTGTAGAGTGAAAATAATTAAACAAAAATTAATAGAAAAATACTAAAATGTATTAGAGAGAAAGAGAAAAAGTTTTTATTACTACCGTGTGGGGTAATCCACAATTGTAAATGCGCCTTTAGCTTTGTTTTTGTGCCATCTCCTTTACTTTTTTTATTATTATTTTTAATTATTTTGACAATTGTTCTAAAGAATCTGTACAAAAAAAGTTTTATTTATATTTTTTTACTATTTTGCTTGGTTTTTAATTATTATTGTAAAAAACATAACATTTGTACTTCTTTAGAAATGTGTATCCCAAAGCTGTCAAATTTACTACATGTACTACATTGTCGTTAATAACCTTGTTTATGCACATTTATTTTGTTTTTTTAAATCACGTTACCTTCCAAAAATATGTCAGATATTAACTTAGTGTCGGCCTAAAACAACAACATGCCGTACTTTTCCGTACAAAATAACAATTACAACGCGTCGGGCGTTGCAGTTCTTAAATAGAATATATTATATTTTCAAAACGTTTTTTCTTATTCTCTTGCTGTTTGTTTCTAATTCTCTTAACAAAAAACATATGATGAGTGAAATTAACATACATTAACATTAGCATACATATAGTTCTCTTTGTGTATTAGCAAATTAACAGCGTACTAAAATCCAACTTGGTATGTTCGTTTCTAAATTTTTATTAAAAAAATTATTTGTTTTTATAAAATTAAAATTGAAAAGAAAATGGGAAAATGAGATACTGGAGAGGAAAGAATCGCTACAGTACACTTTACACTAAAATGAATATGACAGTACGTTGTTATTTTGGGCCTATTTCTTTGACAGTATGTCGCGTTCAAATTTTTTTTTTTTGTTTATTCTTAATATTATTTTTTATTCACATTTTTTTTATTCACTATTTTTTTTTAATTTTTCATTAATTTGTTTTTTAATTAATATAAAATAATTATTTTTTTTACATATTACATAATTATTTTATTTATAGTTTTTATCAGTTTATTTATATATATTTATAATTTTTATTATATATTTTATTTTTTAATTAGTTTATAATTTTTTTATACATTTTATTTTTTATTTAGTATTTTAGCTAAGACGAGAGTTTCTAATTTATTTTACTGTTCTCGTTTAAAATTTGTATTTTCATTTTTACCTGGCAATACCATAAACCGACAAATATATATCCGTTTTCTAACAACACTGTCTCAAATATACAGTATAAATTCAATTTTTTTAATCTTAAGCGTCCGTTAAAAATTACACTAAACAGGGTTGCTCTAATAAAATAATACTGTCAAATATACAAGAGTGAAAATTTGAACTAGAAGCACAGATATGTTCGCTTTTGACAACTCGGCCAAAAGTACAACACTGTAACACTTTTTTTTTTGCAAAATTTAAAACCTATAAAAGTTAATTTAATCACAACATTGAAATTATATAAATCTATTCCTGAATTTTATTTTTCAAATAAATTTTCCTTCGTAACTTTGCTAAAAACGACTATTTTTCTGAAAAATATAACCACTCCAAAGAAATGACACTTTACAGTTGGACTTATGCGCGCACAAACTGACATCTTATAAGAATTCAAGGTTGTATTTGATTAATTTTGACAACTTATTTTTGCACTGAATGGCCGACACTGTTGCCAACTTTTTTGTCATGAAAAACGCTAGGAACCTCTAAAGGTATTTATAAACGTTGCATTATGTTATTTGTTGTGTTTGTGCGGAACATGTAATAGATGTTGAGAATAACGTCAATAATTCTAAGCGTTAACTCTTGACGTGAACTAATGACAAATTTATACATGATGGTCCAACAAAAATTACCGCACAAACACAGCTATTAGCTCTTTTTGAACAAGGTATAAAGTAGAAACTGTTAGTTCTCATATCAAAAAGGTTGAGAATAACGTCAATAATTCTGTTAACTCTTTATCAGAACTAATGTAAAATTTATCTGGGATTTTCGAACATAATTTACCGCAAAAACATAGCTATTATTGTACAAAATTCATGTAAACATTTGTTTATTATCGTTAACTGGTGAACAATGTTAAGCAAATATCTTCGAATCAAAAAATTTGCAAGTGTATTTTTGCATATTTTGCTATAAATGCATATTATGCTAAAAATGGATGTTCTTATGCAAATTTTTGATACTTTACTAAAAACTGGGCATTACACAATTTATATATTTTACAAAAAAATATATAGCAATTTGTTAAACTTATAAAATTTTGTTTCTTCTGTTTTATCACGAAAACAAAATAACAGCCAAATACAATTAATAACTTTCTAAAGATGACTAGCGGTAAATTTTAATTTTTAAACCACTTTTAAATACAATATTAGTGATTAAACGTTAAACAACAAAAGATTTCATTCACAGTAATACAAAATCATTTGATTTTCAATCAGCTATTAATCTGTATTTAAATGAACTGCATTCCAACAAGCTGTTAGGTTTGAATTGTATTCTAGATAAAAGATCGTTGAATGCGATGTATAAGAAGCTACTCTAGGTTTTCAAAATATTTCGATCAGAACGATTAGGTTGCAATAATAATATATTGAAAAATGCATATTCTAATTAATATTTGCTTTGAGGAAAAATATGTTCTTTAATTGAAAAACAAGTTGGAATTTTTTGCTCATCATTTAGAATTTTAGACCTTTTTCCTTTGAAGAAATATTGTTAGATTATAAAAATTAAAATAATACTTTAGTTTTTAAAAATAGTACTAACTCATATTTCAAAAAAATTTAAGTAAGAAGGTTCTTCTATGATTACTTGTAAATACCTTACTAAAGTTAAAAAATTGTTATATTTTTTCCTTAAGGCGGCCATACGCTTCGTATTTTTCTGGCAGTTTTAACTGCACGGATAAAACTGTGCGGTTAAACTAGAACAACGGACGTATCCACACACTCCGTATCCACGCACTAGACGTTGATTAGAGCCAATTTAGACGGTGACTTTGTTGCATGCAATTATTGCGTGCAATTTTTGTTTGTTGGTAAGCGGGGTAGAGAAGAAAGCGGGGTAACAAAAAAGGCACGAATTTCGTTTTTAGTGCATGTTTCTATTATCTCTCTTTCACATTCATATGTATTATTCTTGTGTTGTTTCATTCACATTCAGCTTTCATGCAATTAAAGTCAACGTATAAATAGACATAACTTTGGAAGCAACTTTGAAAAGGGAATTAAGAAAATTGCATCGTATAAATTGGCTCTTACTTCAGTTCAAGTCAAAAAAACAAAATGTGAGAGAAAAATAATCAACCTTCGTTCTAATATTACCTTTTAAACAGCGTAATCATACACACGAGCAGTTTTGAAGGAACACGTTTAAAAACGGAGGGTTAAAATCAAGTTGCGACAGATATTTTTGAACACGTTCAAGAAGGATGGTTTTTTGCCACACACCGACAGTTTTAACCGTACAGCTTTTCTACTTTTTAATTTGTGGCGTCTTTTTTATATTTGTTTTTTTTTTTTTTTTAATTTGTTTTCAATAATTGTTAACGAATATTGCCGAACCCGCACTCCATACTGAATAAATATGATATATATGATGACATATATTGCAGCAAACGACAGATTATGTTATCTTCTGTGTACCACTTAGAGTATTCAAAAACCGAAAACCGGTCAACCGGTTTCTTTTTTGTTAAATATTTTGTAAATTCGAAGAAAACCGAAAACCGGTCTTTTTTTTCGGTTAACCGGTTTTTTTAATTACATCACTAACTGGGTTTCTTGGTCTCTTTTATTTTTTCCGAACATTTATAATAGTTTGGTTATGAAGTTTTAGATATAAGTCTGATAGATTCCGATGAATTCATATAGTTTAATTTCTGATCTAAATAACATAATAAGCAATATTCAAAATCCTCAAAAAAAGACTGTACCAAATTATTCATCATTATATGTGACCTTCTCCGAGAAAATGGACCTAGTGTGTGAAAATGAAGTTTTGAAAAAAACGCATTTAAAGTTTCATAACGCATTATCACTGTGAACACACCTTCAGTTGGGAGATGCGATTTGGTATGGTTAGTTATGATTGGGTGCCGACTTTGGTGACGTCATACCTATGTGGTGACGTATTTTTTCGCTTTTAGTGTGACAATTTGAAAACAATTTAAAACCAAAAAATTAAAAAAGTAAATTTTAATGTTTTTCTCATTTTTATCGATTTTCTCAAGTTCGTTTTGTACTTTTTTATGGGGTAAATAAATTTTTACCAGAAATCTAATTCATTTCATCTTATTCTACACCCTATTAGGTACCAGAATCCACTCTAAATCCACTTCTAGCTTTATTAAAAGCCAACAAAAAAGTCGTCTTAAAACGAAACATTTAAATTGAATATTATTTCTAAAATATTATTTTAGAAGTGAAAAATAGATTTCCTTTTTAATATTTAAAATGTAATATTAAAAAAACTTATTTAATGCCAAACGTTCAAATTACTAACGTACCTAGTTTCACACAATTTACAAACCTAATCTCTATTCATTTGATATGAATATAGTTTTATAATATTAATTTTTATTAATTTTTAAAATATTATATTAAAAAATATTAAAACCAATAAATAAAATGTTGAAATGAAATACTTATTGTATAATATATATAAAATATTTTTTTTTTTTTTTTCAAAGAATGTATTTTTTTATTTTTATTACTTTATATATTAAATTTCTTTTTTTTTTGTTTGTAATTAAAACAATAAACGAATTATATAAGCTTTTTATTCAAATTAAAAAAAAAAACCGAAAAAAGCGGTTGACCGGTTTTTTCTGCAAAAACCGGAACCGATTTTTTAAAATTCGATTTTTCGAAGAAAACCGAAATCGATTTTTCCAAAAGGCCGGATGTTTGAATACTCTAGTGCCACTCAATTTCGTACATATTTATTTACCATATTTATTTATTGATTTCATAATTCATATATGTATGTGGCAATAGTAGAAGCGGAGCTGCGAATAACGTTTAAGCGACAATTTTTACAAAACCTGTTTTTTCCAAATTACAGTTAGAATAACTCTCTTTTATGTCTTAAAAATGAAATTAGGCAAAATAATGCAGGATTTCGATATCAAAATGCAATCTAAAGAAGTCAGTCAGTGGGATACACCACAAGTTCTAAATTTTTTTTTTTTTTTTTTGATTTCTCAACAATTTCAATTTTGTCGCTTACAACGTTATTTGCGGCTCTGCTTCAGTTGTTCGACAATATTCTTTAAAACAATTATTACTGAGATAAAACGTCGAATTAAGCTGACATTTTCGTTCGACAATTATAAAAGCACAAAAAGACTAAAAGGAAACATAAAGGAAAAACAAAAAAAAAATGATTTAATTTAATAGATTTAAAAAAAAAATTGAACAAATTTTAGGGAAATATATAACAATTTTTTAACTTTATAGGGGTAATCACAGAAGAACCTTCTTCCTTGAAATATGAGAACATCATTGTGTGTTCTCACAAGCTTTTAACATACATTAATAGCTCGGCAAAAAGAAATTTTGTGCCGTTATTCTGCAGACGTATTTTACTAAACGCTAATAAAAAAGCGCCAGATTAGCGGGAAAAGCACCAAGTTGCATTGAATCACAGCATTGAATTGTCAAAAAAAAAAAATTTTGTTAACGCGTGTGCAAATTTTTGATCTGTGGTTAATTTTCTTTCAGGAAAAGGGTTAATTAAAAAGAAATTTATTAATTAAATATATAATGCCTACACTAAATGTCAAACGTGATTATATGCGCAAATCATTGGGCAAACTGTACAGTAAGTAGTGTTTTTTAGAGGGACAAACATTGATTTTTTACTTATGCCTGCTTTTGTATTTTTTTTAAGCTGATTATGAATTTCAACAATTATGTTTTGCCTTTGGCTTGGAATTGGATGAAATTACTTCTGAAAAACAGATGGTAACTAAAGAACAAGGTGCTGAAGCGGCCGTCGCTGCAGGGGCTTCAGACGAAGTCATTTATAGAATTGATATTCCCGCAAACCGTTATGATTTGTTGTCAGCAGAAGGATTGGTTGCCGGTTTATTGGTGTTTCAAGGATCGTAAGTACGCTGTTTGATATTTTACATTTTCCTATTAGAAAAGAGCTTGATCTACAAAATTTAAAAAAAAAGGCTAGAGATTGTTTAAAAAATAAGTTCGAAACAATAATAATAAAACTCTTAAATTCTTATTATTTTAGTATAAAACCACCACAACATAAACTTGTAGAACCCAAGAATGGTAAACGTCAAGTGCTGAAAATTGAACCCGAAACTAAAGAAATTCGTCCCTTTGCTGTGGCGGCAGTTTTGCGTAATGTTAAATTTGAGAAATCAACCTTAGATTCTTTCATTGATTTACAAGATAAATTACATCAAAATATATGTCGTAAACGTACTTTGGTAGCCATTGGTACACATGATTTGGATACCGTAAAAGGGCCTTTCACCTACGAAGCCAGAGACCCGGAAAATATTCAATTTGTACCTTTGAATCAAACTAAATCAATGAATGGTCATGAAATAATGGAATTATTCAGCCATCATGCACAGCTTAAACAATATTTACCAATAATTCGGGATTCAACCACTTATCCAGTTATTTGTGATTCGAAGGGTGTCGTCTTATCAATGCCCCCCATTATAAATGGAGATCATACAAAGATTTCTTTAAAAACCAAAAATATTTTTATCGAATGTACGGCGACAGACTTAACTAAAGCCAAGATTGTATTGGATACTATTGTCTGTATGTTTTCAGCGCATGGCTCGAAGAAATTTACCATTGAACCTTGTGATGTTATACAACCTGATGGCACGACTGTCACCTATCCCGAATTGCTAGTAAGAGAAGAAACAATTTCCGCAGATAAAGCCAATAAAGCTATTGGCATTACTGAAACACCTGCGAAAATTGCTGATATGTTAACACGTATGAATTTGACAGCGGAATCTAAGGATAACGATGATTCCATTAAGGTGCTTATACCACCCACTCGACATGATGTTATGCATGCTTGTGATATTTATGAAGATATTGCCATTGCTTATGGCTTCAACAATATCCAAAAATCTTTACCCAAAGTTGTGCAAATTGCTAAACAATTTCCTTTAAATAAATTAACTGAACAGTTGAGACAACAAGTGGCTCAGGCTGGTTTTACTGAGGCTCTTACATTTACTTTATGTTCTCGTGATGATGTGGCTCAAAAATTGAATAAAAATATTGCTGAAATTTCTGCTGTTCATATCTCAAATCCCAAAACTTCAGAATTCCAAGTAGTGAGAACAACTTTAATACCTGGTCTCTTGAAAACTTTAGCGGCTAATCGTAAAATGCCGTTACCTTTGAAACTTTTTGAGATCAGTGATGTTGTACTGTGTGATGATGATACCGAGGTTGGGGCACGTAATGAACGTCGATTATGTGCGATTAATTGTAACAAAAATGCTGGATTTGAAGTGGTACATGGACTGTTGGATCGTGTTATGCAACTTTTGGAAGTTCCCTGGAAATTGGCCAATACTACTAATGCTTTGCAATATTATTACTTGCAGGCTACAGAAGGTAAAATTTCTGCATTGTTTTTAAATGTTTGTCTTAATTATTTATTTATTTTTTTTTGATTTCTTTTAAAGACTCTTCTTATTTCCCTGGTCGTTGTGCTCATATTATGTTAAATAAAGTGGTTATTGGAAAAATTGGTGTTTTACATCCTACTGTATTACAGGCTTTCGAATTAACTACACCCTGTTCGGTAGTGGAATTCAATATTGGTCTATTTGTTAAGATCTAAGAAAAAGAGTCGTGGAGTTTTATCATTTCTCTATTGGTTTAAAAGTTTAACTTTTGGCTTCTTGATTTTTTTTTCTAACGACTGAAATCAAGTGTTGAGAACTTATAAAATAAAGCTTAAAGCGTTGAATTATAACAGTTTCTTTATATATATTTTATTTCTTTTCACTATTTTTATGCAATAGCTTTTATTAGCCATATAAGACCTTAAAGGCTCGGCTATGTAATATGAAAAAATAAAAAAAGGTTATCTTTCGTGTAGACCACTCATTTTCGTAGAAACTTATTGCCAGCTATATATTTTACAATAGTTCTTCGGCAATATTCGTTACCAATTACTGATAAAATATACTACACAACCCAATAAACAATGGATTTTAACGAAATGGTAAGCTACATTTATTTAAGGCTAGTGTTTTAACGAAGTGGGACATTTTGTTGATTTCTGTTTTCTTTATATGGCACTGGCTAAAATAAAAAGAAAAAATTGCCTAAATTTACAAGTGATGCCTTCCAAAAAATTCAATAACAATTTTTTAAAAATATGGTATGAATAGTTTTTGCGAAATTCACAAAGTTTGATAGAACTGCACCCGTTTCTGTATCTGATGTGAGAAGTTTTCGCATCGATAAATTCATGGTCACCCTACTTTATACAGGGTGACTTAATAGGTGATAAACTTAATTGCATTTTTACTGGAGATGTTTTAGAGCTTTTTAATTTTGTAAAATTTCTTATTAGATAGAGAAATAATATGAATACAGCGCCTTATTATCTTCATTAGAATATATATTTAATTGCCTGTGACTCACCCTATAGAAAGCAGAACAAGGTTGCATTTTGCATGTTTTTGAGAAAACTTTATCGATGCGAGAAATACAGGTTTAAGCTTTAGAGTTAAAGAGGTTATCATTAGCAAAGATATAAAAACCACGCATATTCCTGACAAGTCGTTAGCGATTTTTCTTGCAATTAAGAATTCAAATAAACTAATTCTTAAATATTTTTGACTAAACAACTTAATTCTACTGAAGAAACAAAATTCCATGTTAGTTTTTATATATTTTTTAACAGAATTTTAAATTAAACTTTTTTTAGAAAATACACAGTTTTCGCATTTAAAGCAATTTTATATTATTATTTGATAACATTAGTAAGGTCATAGTGCTTGTTAGGAATATACCTAGTCACGTGTTTCATTGCTAAGAAGAAAAATATATATTTTAATAGGTTTTTTGTTAAAGCTCTGCTTAGAGGCTCTAGCTTTTCTAAAACTTTGCGTTCCGATGAGATCTTTTGTCAGCTTGAAATACATGTATACGGAGGTTGAAAGCTTGATTTCAATTTTTTGGTTATGAAAATATAATTTTATATTATTTTAAATTTATGTTAAAAAGAAATTAAAACAAAAATGAAATTATCTATTATATTTTCTAAAGTCTATATAACATTTGCTTTCAATTAAGTCGATTTGAAAAGAATTTAATTGTATTTTAATTGATATTTTTTTCTACGATTTTTTTGCCAAAGTTAAGTTTTAAGAAAAATTAATATTAAAAATTTAACCGCTTAATTGACCTATTTTTATCGATTATTCGTGTCGAATAATTATTTGAGTTTTAAATTATTTGTTTCGACATTAACCAAAATAGAGGTGATTAATCGAGGAACCGATTAATCGATTAACCGAATTGGAAACACTAGTTAAGAAGGGTATTGCAAATTTAAATAAATTGTACCAAAACCAATCATTACCGTGTTTTTATGGCTTTGTTTCGACTTAAAGTTATGGCTTGAAAACAAGTTTTATAATTATGTTGTTTAAACTTAAATAAAACTGTGATTCTAGGCTTGAATTAAAGTGTATTCTCACTGTTATGCTAGACTTGAATTTTTTGTACAAATCTAGGTTTATTGCAGAGGACGAAGTTTTATATTTTCGACCAATATATCAAATATTCTCCCTACACATTTGCAATATTGGTTGTGTTTTATTAAACACATGAATAGTCTTGTAAGTCACTGAAGCTAATTGTAGTTGGGTCTTTATAAAATAAAAAAGTGTTCAGTTTCACGATTTAAATTATGATTTAAAACCTTTAAAATTCGAATGAAACTTTTTCAGAGGAAAAACAATTTATTATATTTTTATTTATATTTTATTTAAATTTACTGGTTAGCTTTATTTATCTACTTAAAAATAAAAAAAAAAAACAAATTAATACGACTTAATTCTTTTTCAGAATCTTCTAATAAATCACCCAAAATCGATGAATTATGTGATACAAATAACCGTTTAGTTTGTGTACAACGTAGTACATTAGGAAAGTTCAATATAGTATATTCGGGTTGATATGTATTCAGACTCACTGTGTATACTTGGAACATTTTAGATTTTTGATAACAATAAGTTGCCATTGATTTTTCATTTTATAATTGATTATCATCAAGAATTTTGATTCAATAAAATTATTATCGAATTTTGAACAAACATAATACGGGTGAAGTTCACGGACTTATAGCAGAGGAAAAATTCGAAGATTTGTAACATTACTCTTACACCTTAATTTGTACGTAAAATAATATATGTAATTTTGTAACATTTTTTTCTATTTCTAGTCATTTATTAAAAAAATAACAGTTTTTGAACGATTTAATTAGATCACGAATGCCTTAATTCGGTCCCATGTTTCCAAGTTTCTATAAAATATGAAAATGTTTTTCAAAAAAATTTAAATCTTTGTGTCAAATTGTATTTAATTTAGAATTCATTTGCAAACAAGACCTAAATATATGAAATTATATTTAAAATATTTATAACTTTATCTTGTATAATTTACAGGATCCTTATTGGAATCCTTATATTTATACGACATTTCTTTGCGAGTTTCTGATACATATAGAAAAATTAATGTCTTGTATTAACTTTTTACATACAGTTCATATCTTTCATTTTAACCCAAATAAAAAGATTATTCAGTTATGATATTCATAATTGTAAAACTAATAAAAGTTTTATAGTGAATAATATATCGATTACTATATGAAAGACTTTCAATAATGTTTTAATTTTATTTGAATATTTGTTAAAACAATAAAATCCCATTAAAAGGATGGTATATATTTAACAGGAGTGTTCTTAGCATACAAATTTCATAGCATACAAATTTCATAAATTGAAGTAGTAAAACATGTGAGGTTATGTTATTCAAATTAAAAAATTTTATTTTTGTAGTAAAGTAAACTTCATAAAACATTTGGCTGAAATGCACTTTATAGGGCGTTACTAAAAACCCAAAAAAAAAAAAAAATATGGAATAAAAAAATTTGCTGAAGACTTAAATCTAGAAAAACTTATTTTTTTTTAAATCTTTTGAAAATAAATTGGAATTTAAGAAAAAATATATAAATCTATTATAAATATATTGCCAAATAAAATTATTTGAAACTTAAAAGCATTAATTGTTATAAATATTATTGAGGCTCACCTTTATATCTCTCGACGTTTTTGAAATATTTGGTATTGCAACTAATTAATATTTATTTTTAATAATATTTACATTATTATTTTCATATTACTTCTAATTTTTTGCATTTTTTTAATACACTTTATTTAAATTTTTAATAATTTCACTTTTTTAAATATGTATTTAATATAAAACTTTTATTTAAATAATTATAAATTATTTTATTCACAAATTCAATTATTACAATAAATATGATTACTATTTTTATTATTTTTCATTTTTTAACTTTTATTGCATATAATTTTTATTTTATATTTTTATTAATTTACTTTTAATTTTTTATTTAATTTTTTTATTTTAAATTATTTATTTAACGAAGACGCGAGTTTCCCGTTTATTTTACGTTTCATTTTAATTTTATTATTGCATTATGACCGAGAATTCTATTCCTCTTTTATAATTTCATTTCCTAGCAATTCATTTATTTATTCATTTGAAATATAAGTAGCCAATAAAATTACAGAAAATTGCGCTGACTTAAATGAAAATATCTGTGTTTGTGCGGCAAGCTATTAACGTTGGCTTAAAGATGTCCCTATACAAAATTTGACATAAAAAACGTTAAGAGCCAACGTTGATAGCTCGCCGAACAAACACAGCTAGTGTAAATTAAAATGTTTGAATTTTATCTGGCTGTTACAAAAATGAAACTTAACAGAGTAACTATATAAAGCAACTCTGCCAAAAAAAAAAAAAACACAGTACAAATTTTAACTACAAGTATCTATTAACAATAACACCAACCAAGAGATCCTCTCTTATTAACACTCTGTTAAAACTACAACACCAATGAAACTTTTTTGCAAGTTTTAATTCGCAAAAGAGTTATTTAAATTACTAGGCATTCATATGCTAACACTTATATTTTATAAAACTATACCGGAATTTTATTTTTCACATAAATCTTACTTTGTAGCTCTGCTAGAAATCACTTTATTTCTAAATAATATAACGACACTAACGAAACGGCATCTTGTCGGATATATGCGCGCACAAACTGACAACCATTCATGGTTGTATTTATTGTCCTTAATGTACAGTGAATGACTAACACTGCTGAATTTATTTTCGGCTGAAAACTTGCTGAATTTGTCATGAAAAGCGCTAGAAACAACTGTATTAAGCTGTGTTTAAATGGCAAGTTTTCAAACTAATTTTAAACGTAAACACAAACGTTGGCTTATTTCAAATTTATATGGAAATGACATAAGCCAACGTCGAAAGCTCCCCGTATAAAGCACAGCTTTTATGCGGCTGGTGTTAATACGACTTAACTGATAGCTTTCATGACACAGTAGCTGTGTTTATGCGGCAAGCTATCAAAGATTTTAAAATGTTGTAAATTGCACTGTAGCGGAGAACATTCCAATTTTATATTCAAGATATATCATTGTCCTTCGAAAAACACAAAAATCAAATTTTTCTATATGTCCAAAACAGGACATACACTTAGGCCCGACAATCGGTTTGTGTGCTCTTTCATTTTGGTTCGAATTTAACTAACTTCAGCCAAGAAAAAATGTCTTATGAAGTGGTCTTAAGCCATTCAGATTTAAGCATTCGTTTTTATTTAATAAAATGTGTGTTGCTGTAGTATATTGTTGAATTCAAAAAAAAACCTAAAAGTTACGATATCACGTTATTGTCAACGATATCATGATATTGCAATAACACTGATATTAATTGTTTGACAACTGTTCGCTTTCATTTTACTGCATGTGAAGACAACAAATCCTTACTAAAGCATAATAAATTGTTCGGATTTTACCTAAAAACTGTTGTAACAGTTTTAACAATAACTCTATGGCTCATGACGACGTCAAGTAAAAACTTAAGAAGATTTATCTCTTTCCTCCCACATTTAATAAAAATAGATGCTTAAACCAGGCTGGTTTGAGACTCTCCTTATACTTAAATAATCCTGAAGTCAGCCTGTCGCAAGGCTAGAAAATCCGTTTATTGGTATAATTCGAACCAAAATGAGAGCGCACAACAAGCCAACTTCCGTGTTAAGGGCATGCCCAATTTTTAGACATGAGTCAGTTGAGAAGAGTATTTTCACTTCCGATTCCATTTTTACAAACGGGGAAAAGTTTTATTATTTACTATTTGTAGGAAATGTTGCTATAATTTGATTGTACCTGATAATTGCTGTACTTGTGCGCCAAAGTGTTCAAATGAACATTCAATAAAAGCTGCTAGCACCCATGCAAATGAGATTGATAATAACGTCAATATTAATACGCGTTATATCTTAATGTGAACTAATGGCAAATTTATATGAGATTTTCGAACATAATATAACATCCTGCATCGCATATGACGCATTTGATTGCATGCAATTTTCTTAATTATCTTTTCAAAGTTGCTTCCAAAGTTATGTCTATTTATACGGTGACATTTGGTGCACGAAAACTGAATGTGAATGAAGCAACTAAAGACGAATACATATGAGTGCTAAAGAGAAATAAAAAAACATGCACGAAAAAGGAAAACCGTGCTTTTTTGTTACCCCGATTACCTCTTTAACCCGTTCGACACCAAACAAGAATTGCACGCAATAATTGCATGCAACAAAGTTACCGTCTAAATTGGCTCATAGCCAGCGGGTTTTCGGCAAAAAAAAGTTGGCAACAGTGTCGCCATTCACTGTACATTCAGGAATTGTCAAAAGTTATCAAATACAGCCTTGAATTCATGTCAGTTCAGCGCGTATATATCTAACAAGATGGCGTTTGGCTAGTGTGGTTAAAGTTTTTAGAAGTAAAGTGTTTTCTACCAATTTTACAAAGTAAAATTTATGTAAAAAATAACACTCCGCTATATTTTTATAAAATTTCAGTGAAAAATTTTAAATGCCTCGTGATTTAAATAACTATTTTGCAAATTAAAATTTTGAGAAAAAAATTCATCGGTGTTATACTTTTGACAGAGTGTTATAAAAATATAGGATCTCTGAGTTGGTGACATTTTTAACAGATTCTTGTAGTTTAAACTTGCTGTAAAAATGGTCAAATAGGTGAGTTTATGAAATACAAGAGATATTAAAGTTCGAATGCCGTTTTTTACATTAAAATTTTTTCCAATGTTGTTGGAATGCAAAAAGTAAAAAATTTGCATTTTTTCTATAAACTTCAGATAAAAATGGGCTTTTGTATTTTTAATGGTTTAATGGACTTGGGAGTCTTATATCCCAAATTATAGGTATTCCAATTAGCTTTCTAATGATATATATTATTTTTATACGATAATAAATGACAAATATACTAAGAATTAAAAATTTTAACTTTGGAAATATAAAAATTGTAATAATTTAAAAATTCACAATTTGAAGATCCATAACTCGGGAACCGGTGTTTACCGCCAAAAAAAAAGTATATTGTTGAACTCCACTTGAATAATATTATCAGTGGTGAAAATTTTAAACAAATCCGAGCTATGCCCGTAATCTAGAGTTTAGCCAAAAACAATTATTAAATTTGAAATACAAAAAATATAATTATTAAAATGAAATGAAAATTTATATTTATAAAAGTGAATTTATTAAAAATTTACAATAATAATGAATTAAAAAATAATAAGAAGAAATATAAAAATAATAATGTTAAATAATAAAAATGTTAAAACTAAATAATAATTATTTGTAATGATAAAATATATATATCAAAAGATTTCTAGAGATATAAAGGTGAGTCTCAATAATATTTACAAAAACAATTTTTTTTTATATATTTTACTAATTTTCTTTAATTGATAAAACATAATATATTTATTTATTTTTTTACAAGAAAAAAATGTATAAAATTTTCAGCAAATACATTAGAGTATAATTTTTTCACAATTTTTTTTTGAAATTTTGTTAAAAAATCTAAAATTTTTAGCTTTTTCTTAAAGATGTCATTTTGAAAAATTTACCAATTTTTCATAAAAAAATACTTTTGTGTGCTAAAAAAAATTGCACGCTAATTTTAGAACATTTTCGCCAGTAGATTATAGAACGAAATATTTTTTCTTTGAACCTCCTCAGCATATTTATTAAATTTTTTCGCATTCTTCATTTTGAATAACGCTCTTTAATTCAATTTTAACACTCGTCCAATATTCTTCGATCGGGCGAAGTTGGGGACAATTGGTGGATTAAGTCGTTTTGGTACAATATATTTTGTGCCATTCTATCATTTCAGGGTGGTATTTGAATAGTGGCCAAAATATTACTTGGGATGTGTGATGTCTAATGAAAGGCAGAAATAGTCAACCTGGCCGTGTCGGATTTTCGATGAATTTGTGCAAAATTCTTTATCTAGCCGCTTTTTCCATTGCGTGTAATTTGAACAAATTAAAAACAATACATTTCAAACTTTTATGAAATAACGGTACTACCGTTGTCAATTACATATTTTTTAAGCTTCTTATTTTTCACACCAGGTTCGCAGCAATTCAAGATACAGTGTGTACCAATTTTAAATAAACCTTACTTAATTTTAAGATAAGCAGGTTAAATCGTTTATTCGCTGGTTCACAGTTTTTGTAGATTAAATGTAATACAATGATATACTTTATGGAGTCATATATGGGTATTCTTGTTCGCATTGTTTCAAGTTTTAAGTTAAATTAACTGAAAATGTAAATAAATATAAAATCACTTTAAAACTGGTCCACTAACTATTCATTTAAATCAAAATAACTGTTTATTTATTTTTAATGTTAACAAATTAACGTACAGTATCCATAAATAATTTTTAATCTTTTTTAACTGTTAGCAAACTAACCACAAATCCGTAAAAACAAATGATATTTCTTTTATTTATTTATTTACTTTAACTGTCATGTTATTAATACAAAATCCGTTTAAAGTTATAATTTTCTTTATTTCGATTTTTTTAACTGTCAATAAATTAACTACAAAGTTTGAAAAAATAACGTTCTATTTTGTTTGTTTTAACTATCGGACAATTAACTATAAAAAAATAAAAACCATTTTTAAACAAAAATATTATTTTTAAAATCAGTAGTTGCCACTAACTTTCACTTCAAAGCATTTTTGAGGCATTTTTAATGGCTGACGGACTCCCAAATTTTAAAATTTCTTGTATTAAAATAAAAACATTTAAATTCAAAGATTTTCAGAAAAAATAGTAGTAGTAAAAATACGACAGATGGAATTGTAGAGTTTTTAGAATTTAAGATATTTACCAGATAAAATTTTTGAAAGAATTTCAAAGAATTGAAATTACCCTAGAAAAACTTTAGGATTTTGAGGTGTTTTCCATAAAAAAGCTTCTTAGTGTCTGTAAAGTTGATTCTTAAGCACATTCTTATGATTTTTTTTAACGACTTAGAACGTGTTCCATAGAGTAAATAATTATGTCTGAATAGTCTTAAGAATTGGAATACCACAACTTTTTTTTATCAGTTTCCTTTTTCTGACATGGATGATTATTTATTATTACCTTTTTATTTTTGAAGAATTTTTTCAGAATTCTTCCCGGACCCCTTTGGATGCAGCTACGGACCACCATTTAGGAACCGTTGCTTTAAATAAATGTACAACAAGTTTCAAAAATATATTTATTTGCATTTCAACTATTTAATCATTAAAAAAAAAAAAAAAAGTATGTAAAGGGTGGTTAAATTTTAAGGGCCGATGTTGATTTTGAATAAAACACAAATTATTTAGGAAATTATTGTCATTTATTTTTATTATGATAATATGGTATGGTTCAATTATGTATGGAACAAAATATCGGCCAAATGGCCGCCGCGACCTCGGCGGCACACCTCCATCCGATTCGATCACGCTGAGGCATAATTGAGGTTCTATGCCGTTAATGTGCCGAATTATGTCATCCTTTAGCTCTTGAATTGTTGCTGGCTTATCGACGTATACCTTTTCTTTCAAATAACCCCAAAGAAAGAAGTACAACGGAATTACAAGATCACATGATCTTGGTGGCCAATTGACATCGCTACCACGTGAGATAACACGGCCATTGAATTTGTCGCGCAAAAGAGCCATTGTTTCATTAGCTGTGTGGCAAGTGGCACCGTCCTGTTGAAACCACATATCGTACACATCCATATCTTCCAATTCGGGCCATAAAAAGTTCGTAATCATCTCACGATAGCGAACACCATTCACAGTAACTGCCTGACCGGCCTCATTTTGGAAAAATACGGCCCGATGATGCCGCCAGCCCATAAACCGCACCAAACAGTCACTCTTTGTGGGTGCATTGGTTTTTCGACATTTACTCTTGGATTATCATTCGCCCAAATGCGGCAATTCTGCTTATTGACGAATTCACTGAGGTGAAAATGTGCCTCATCACTGAAGATGATTTTCTTCGAAAAATTTATCATCAACTGTTGCCATTTCTTTCCACCATTCTGACCATTGACGACGTTTGGAATGGTCAAGTGGCTTTAGTTCTTGGGTCAATTGCACCTTGTAAGCGTGTAAATGCAAGTCTTTATGCATAATGTTCATCAACGACGAGCGTGAGAGGAGCAATTGTTGGGCACGATGACGAGTTGAGGTGGACGGCTCTTCAGCCACACTATCGCGAACAGCAGCAATATTTTCTGCAGTACGAGCATGCACTGGTGTTTTCACATCTCCTACAGACCCGGTTTGTTCAATTTTTTTCACGATTTTTCCGATTGTACGCACATTTGGTCGATTATGCTGACCAAAAAAAATCACGAAGTACACGAAATGCATTTTGATTTGAACGCCCATTTTGATAATAAGCCTGAATAACTTTAACGCGTTGCTCGATTGTGTATCTTTCCATAGTGCAAATTGAGTTAGTCTAAAATTGAGAAATGTCAAATTAAATGCTGAAAAAACTTGACTTTAAGGTGTGGTTCACATTCAACATCGGCCCTTAAAATTTAACCACCCTTTATAACTTTTTAAGTAAACTGCAGTAAGTTACTGTAAAAATATTTTGATTGTATGAGTCAGTCACTCACGACCAACTGTAACGGTATTTTACAAATTTAAAAAAAAAATGTATATATTTTGAAATATTTGAATAAGTTTTGGCGTAAATATTTAAAAAGTATTCCTTTACCTTCAAACAAAAAATGTTACTTTTAATCAAAACAAATAATTTTTTTTCTTTTTTGTTCTTCGTATATTAGCATTTTTTATTTATTTTTTAATGAATCATTTAGTTTTTCATCTATTATTACTAATCATTTTTTTGTTTTTGTATATATTTTTAAGTATGGATTAAGAGACATTGCAGTTAAATTTTGACGTATTAATTTTAAAATGCAATTACACGATTTAATAAAAATAATAATGTAATTTTTTAATAAATTTTCATTTTGTTTTTTTTTATAGTGTTGTATATATGAAGGGTATCTTATAATCAAATACGGTGTATTTTAATGTCATTAATAATCAATCAATAATTATAATGAATAATTATAATTTATATTTATAATATTATAAAGAATATTTATAATAAATCGTAGTATATGCATAATTATTATTTTCTAATATTTTTGCATATAATTTTATAAATATTTTTTTTTTTTGTTTTTATACGTGGCATATTTATATTTCCGATATCAAAATTTATATTGTGATATCGATTTTTATTTATATATAATATATTTTTTTTCTTTATAGAATCTCAGTTTTTAAAATTTTATTAAAGTGTTTTAATCGTTTAATAATATTTAAGAAAAATGTCTATGAGTTCTTCTTTTGCCATAATTATTTTTTTTTGTTATGATTTAATGACATATTATCTCGTTAGGTTTATGAGTTATTGTGATTTTCAATATTTTTCCGTATATGACAATAAATGGTTTATGTGTAATGACTATAAATGATAATATACTAACGTATTTATCAATTATTTACGTTTATATGAATTGTTTGTATTTTTTTTACTGTTTTGCTAGTTTAACAACTACTTTGACTTTTATTATATTCTCTATATTGTAAGTCATTTATTTAAAAAAATATTATTTTTGTATTTTAATGGATTTCAATTAAATATTGCTTGCAGCTAATAAATTATAAGTACACAAAATTTCTGGGGTAATATAAAACAAGATGTAAAATTTTTAGACTTGGAAAATATTAGAATAGTATTTAACATGCATGTAAGTTATAAATTAAAGTCGAAATTATGCCATGGTCCAAACGATGTCTCCGAACCGACTGTACTTCAGTGTTCCGAAAAATTACTTATTTGAGAATTGGTTGAAGTAATAGCATTCAAACGATGAGATGAATATGGGAAAAATAACTAAAAAAAAATTGGGATGGCCGTTGGTTTTCTACATTTTTTTTTTTTTTAATTGCGTAATGACAAACTTGTTAAAAGAAAATCATTTAATTTTATTCCATTATAGCGTTTTTGAACAAAATGGCTTTTATGCTCTACGAATTCATTTTAGTCCATATATGCATCTAAAAAGAAGGAATTAAAAAAAAAAACTGAATTTCATAGAAGTTTTTATTTGTCTTAAAAGAAGCCAAAATTACTCAAACAAAATTTTAGATTATTTTGTTATAACGGCCACATTGTTACGAAAAATTTAATTTCAATTTAGTGAATTTTTATCAATATTGCCGACTTTAAAAGCTGGTAGGGTACTGAAGATCTTGTACAAAATTTATGAATAAATATCAAATAAAAAATTTCAAAACTATAGAAGTTAAAAAAGCACACGGAAAAAAACATCTCTAAATAGCTCTATTGTGAATGATGATTTAGGGATGTATTTTGCTCTATATATATTCTATATTCTTTCGCATTTATGAGTGAAAATGTGAAGGTACCTAATTTTTCCATACAAATTGGTGTATTTTAGTCCAATTTCATAGTAGCGACTGGTACATAATACATTAGAAGCGAATAATATTTCAAATATTTTTCAACTTAAACATTTTTTTCACCACTAAAAATTTTTTTCACCACAAAATTTTTCACCTCAAAAAATTTTTTTCATCTCAAAATTTTTTTCCAACACAAAATTTGTTTTCACACCAAAAAAAATTTGTTTTCACATACAAAATTTGTATTTCTAAAATTCCGTTTCATACCAATTGTAGTTGAGCCTCAAGGATGTTTTAACTTTTTCGACTCGATCTAGTTCCTTAATATTAAAATTTTGTAATAATATAAATGGGCTACGAGCGCCCCGGTAGGCTAGTTGGTAGCGTGCTAGCTTATCAGTGCGGGGGTCGTGGGTTCAATTCCCACCAGAGGCTCTGGTCTGTTTTCGCTACAACGAGCCGAAGGCCTTTGTTGCTAGTGCTCGGTTAGGGTATTAACATATAATTTGTAATTATATGATTAATAAATAAAATAAATAAATAAATAAATGGTTACAAATATACTATTCAAAGTATTGTCCATCGCTGGCCACAACTTTTTCCCATCTTTCCGGCAATTTTCGGATAACTGCTTGGAAGAGCTAATCGTCTCTTGTGGCAATCCAATAATCTACCCATTTTCTGCATTGTTCATATGAAGTGAACTACTGCTGGGATAGGGCTAGTGTCATCGACCGGAACTAGTAGTCGGAAGGAGCGATTTCTGGTGAATACGGCATACCCTTTTAGCGCTTCCAAGTAGGTTGACTGGTCTTGCAACATGTGGTCGATCGTTGTCATACTGCAAAATCACTTTTGTCTTACCTTTATGCGGCTGCGCGGCTCAAGGGCATGAGTTGAGTTCGATTTTTGTACCCCCCCCCCCCCCCCCTGATTCACTCGATTTAGGCAGCTTGCAGTAGATCACGCCGCTGTGCATAGGATGTTGATGACTGTCCGGGAAAAAACCCTTAATTTTTGAGCTTAGGGTTGTCGTAATGCATCCACTTTTCATCGTCAGTCACAATGCGATGCAAAAAAACCCTTCCTTTTTTGGCGTTTGAAGAGAAAGGCAAAAAATCCCCTTTTCGACGTCGCGCGGCTTCAACTAGCTTCCTTGCTTTTGAATCAATCCCACGACTTTTAGGCGTTTACTATTGACTCATTCACCCCTAATGATTCGACAACTTCTGAAGTGTTTGGCATTCGTCTACATAGAGCAATTATTCCAATTCTTCTTCAAACTTTTTGGGTTGACCTGACAGTTCCTTTAAAGCGACCAAACCACCTGCAAAAGGATAGTCCAGATACGGAATGCTCACCTTCCATTAAGATTCGATGACCCTCAGCCGCAGTTTCCTTCAAAATAATAAAGAACTTGCCGAAATTCGACTTGTTTACAATAGGAAACTGGAATATTGGTCCATATGCTAGTGGCGCCTTCTGGTGTGAAACGCTTATTATTAATTCAAGAACCCAATATAAAAACTGGCAACAAAATTTAGAGATTTTTTTTTAATAAATTATTTCAAAATCTAAAATAATGTGTCATAGTTTTAGAAAATGTCGTTTTTAAAATTTAAAATGTGTCAGTTAACGGGACATTGAAAAAATGAGAGTAAATTATTGAAGAATTTCTTAAAAAATTGAGCTCGAGGCCAATTGGTTTTTAAAATATAGAATATTTCGTCGTTTATGTAAACAACAAAAATTAAAAAAAAAAAATTTAAACAAATATATTGGCGCTGAACGGGGATATATATAAAATTATAAAAAATATTTAATATTATTTTAGAAATTCATAAATTTTAAAGGTGCACAATTTTTAAATTTAATTATATTTAAAATTTTAAAAGTCTGGCATACATATCATCGCTCTTACTTCATGACTGCCATGAATTTTAGGTCACACCATAATCTAAAACATATCAAAAAAATGGTATTGATATCTGTTTCTCTCATTGAGTGGCGAACAAAAGCGTTTTATACGTTACCCATTAGTTAAGTTAGGCTAAATTGAAAACATTAAAGGCGTTTTTTGCAAAATCGATTTTTATACCCTTTCATCATATATGGCGAGGGTATATATCAATTTGTCATTCCGTTTGTAAAATGTCGAAATATTCTAAGACCCCATGAAGTATATTTATATTCGTGATCCTTATGCAATTTTAAGTCGATTTAGCGATGTCCGTCTGTCTGTTGAATTGGGGTCTTTATTTTTCCCTATGTAGATTATTGGACATCTTCCCGAGCAGTTTACTATTGAACAAGTAAGAGCGGCTAAATTCGGCTATTCCGAATCTTATATACCCTTCACCATGGTTGGGAAAAAACTGAAGTTTATATATGGACATATATGGAATGGACAGATTTATATACGGAAATTAACCATTTAATTTGGTGATAAAACTTGGACTCGGGAAGATTTATGGTTCGAGAAAATAGGTATTTAAAAACAATTTATGTTTTGGGCATAACTTTTTTGTATCTGAACCGATATTTCCGAGTTTTTTCAGCAAATATGTTATACTAAAGATTTTCGATCTTTTGCTATATAAAACGTATCCGTAGGTCATATTACAGCTCTAGAATAGTGTTTGTTGTTTGTGTATAAAAGGTGATGAGTTGAAAGAAAAGAATTTCAACAAATCGTTAAAAGAAATCACTAGAACTGCATGTGTTTTATTTCTACAAAAACGTTTGATTTAGCTGGCAAATTTGCATTTGGGATTTTATTTCGCTTTTTTATTAAATAATATTTTTAATTTCTTTAGCTTAATTTTAAAAATTTAAAGGAAAATAGTTTATAATTTTTTTTTTTTTTTATTATAAGTTATGACCTAAAATATTTGCACTCAAAGGGGAATTATGTATAAAATTTTCTTAATTTATGAGGAATAAAATGGTTTAAAAATCTTTTTATAAATTCTTTTAAATCGGAGCAAAAATAATAGAGGTACATATATAAAAAGTCTTCGTTCATTAGAGATTTGTTTGGTTTTTATTTAAATGACAAATCTTTGTATGTGTTTGTTGTTTGTGTATAAAAGGTGGAGATGAAAGAAAAGAATTTCAACAAATCGATGTGTTTGTTATGCGTAAAATTCTACATACATATTAAACAAAGGGATTTTACGGAAAAAATTAGAGGTAGTCCTGGTTTTTTGCTAGCATCTCAGCCATTTATTACCGATCTGGCTGATTTTTAATAGCAAACAGAAATGGATCACATTTAACAGAAATAAATAACAATGAAGTCCTCATCATGTCTGGGTTCTTCGGAAAACCCATTTCAACACACAGACGGACATAGTTAAATCAACTTCGCTCTTCATAAGGACCCAGAATACATATATATACTTTATAGGGTCTAATATCAATATTGTTGAAATTACAAACGGAATGACAAACTTATATATACCCTTCCACCTGTGGTGAAGGGTATAAAAAAAGCAAAATCGGCCCAGAGGTTAAAAAGTATTTTAGTACAATTCCATAGTAACGAACGGCAAGTAAAATATTTGTCTGGTTTTTTCACCAGTCGCTTAGAATTGAATAATATTCACCTCAAATTTTTTTTCCACCATAAAATTTGTTTTCTCATCCAAAAAAAAAATTTTACCTTCAAAAAATTTTTTTCACCTTCAAAATATTACTTCTAAATTTTATTACATTATTTGCATCAAAAACAGTAGAACATTTTTTGGATATTGTTGTCAAAGATTTGGCTCAACCAAATTTAAGCCTTTTTTTTACTTGTTTTAAGTTATGACAGTCTTGAAGTAAATCAGCGGTGTGTATATAAAAATACCGTAAATCAAGAGCTAAGTGTAAACATCAAACCTTTTTCCAATGAAATTTAAAATTTTTAAGTCTAAACCAGATAGTGAAAAAGCCTTAGTTCTTTAAATTTTTGTTCTTGAAATTCGCGAAAACTATTTAATATTTAAAAAAAAAAAATTTACAAGCCCCATCCAGATAAAAGCAGTGGAATTTCCTCATTGTTTTGCTGTAGCTTACATTAATTGTCCCTGTCGAGAAATAAGAAAATTTCCTGAAAAAATAAGAGCTGCCTTTAAATAAAATTCAATAAGAAATTCTAAAAAATATTGCGAAATTCAAGATCAAAGTTTGATAGCACTGCTACGCTACTGTTACGCGTCTCCTTGACTGCCTGGTTTGGGCTAAAGCTTTGGCAGACTGCCAGCGGACAGTGACAGCTTTGTCAAATTTTGTTCTTGATTTTCACGCCAACTATTCAGTACTTTAAGGAATTTCTTATCGAATTGTTTTTGAAAGCAGCTCTTTTTCATTAAGAAAATTTTCTAGTTTCTCGACAGTGATAAAGCCCGCATGACACTTCAATTATTTTGTATTGGATTGATATTGACAAATACTCATTTATTCTCTATGGTTGAACTCTTCATACTCATTATTTTACCATCATAAAATTTATACATTTTTCTTCAATATAAAATCAGGGTCATAAAAAACCGGCTTTATCGACAAACTGGCCCACAGCAGTAAAAACACTGCCGACATTGCGTTTATCAGGTTTGGGATATTGAATTTTGTTAGAAGGCAGCTCTTGTTTTAGTTAATAGCCAAAAATAGATGGTGATACGTAGTACACGCAAACAGTGGCTTTGTTCTTAAACTTTTCACTATTTTTAAAGTATTTTTTTTTTTTAGAAAATATTCTAATTTCTCGACAGTGACAAATAAAAAAAAAACAAAGTGTTGCCCTGCCGTAAAACACTGCCAACATTAGAGTTTATCTGGTTTGGGCTTTAAAATAAAAACATCAACAGTTTTTTTTCAATAAAGTATATTTTAAATAATTTTCGTTTTTTTTTCTTTGTTGTAATGTTTATTATAAGTTGTGTGTTTTTTTTAATATATATCATTTGTAATAATAATGATTTATTTTCCAATTTTTATGTAATAATAGTAATCATAATAATAATAGATAGAAATATATGTTTGTATGTTTTATTATTTTTTTTTTTTTTTGCAACGTATTATAAGTTTTAAAATAAAACTTGTTAAATTAAAAATATAAGGTAAGAAAAAAATGTATTAAAAAAGAAGGAAAAGTCTTGTTTATAATAAAGACTTACATGCATGTAATTTTTTTTTTGTTTTGTGTTCTAACTTTTTTAAGTTTCAACAAACTTTATAAACATCTACTACATTCTTAAGGGGGAGGAAGGGGGTAGCAGGAGGATATTATTTTTTTTTTTTATATTAATTTTTAAGGGTTTCAAGAAACAAAAGGAGTTTTAATTAAAAAATGTTAAAGCAAGCCTTTTTTAAAAAGTATTTTTTTAATAATTTCTTGTTTTTTTTTTTTATTTTTATTTTAGATTCTAATAAGATAATTAATTTTTTTGTTTAGTTCAAAAAACAGTGCATTTCTTTTTGTTTAATTATTAATGCCAAATATATATAATTTTTGTTATTAGTATTTTTATGTGTTTTTAATAAGTAGAGTTTGTTGTATTTTAAGTTAAGCAGAGTTATTTTAAAGGATTCTTTGATTGTTTTTAAAACAAAAAATCCTAGTTATCATAGCAATCATTCAAAATGTCTCCCTCATTTAAAGTCTGGCCTATTATTATGGTACATCATAATAAGCAGCATCATTTTTTGGGGCACGTATTATTTTTTGTGGTAAATCCAGTTTTATAATAATGTGAAGCTTTAAATAAGAAAAGAAAAAATAATAAATAAAAATATTTTTTTTTTTTCATTTAAATTGATAAATAACAATTCAATAGATTGTTGATTTTTCAAAAAATTTTTAATTTTTTTTTTTGTAATAATTTTATTTATATTTCATGCTTTTTTATATATGTATATATTTATTAAATATTTCAAAGTGTGTGTAGTAAGTAGTAGCTATTTTATATAATATTTCAAAAACATTTTGTTTTTTTTTAATGTTTGTAGCTGCTTACAGACTAACAATGTATGTATGTATTTTTTTTCTCTATAATATGAGTTTTTTTTTTAAATCAAAAAATTAATTTTTCAAATTTAATATATTTTATTTTCCATTAATGCATTTTGTATTTAAAATACCATAATGTTGTAATAACCATAATAAGGTTTTATTTGAATATTCCAGAGTGTGCCAGAATATTTAAATATTTCAAATTAAACAATATATATATGTATGTATATTTTTTCTTATAAAAACTGAATGAAACGCAAAAAAGTTAAAGAAAAATTGTATCAAATAAAAATATTAAACTATTCAAGACTTCAAGTGTAAATTGTAATTGAAATAATATAAAGAAAAAAAACTCTTAAAAAACTTAGAAACTCATTTCTTCAGGCATTAACAAAAAACTTGCATTAAATTAACTTTCATTTTAGATTTTTTTTTAATCCATTTCATGTATCTCTTGTAAAGAACATTTCTTTTGATTTCTTCAAATTCATTTAAAAATATTTTTTTATTTGTTTTTTTTTTTTAATTTTAAGCTTAATCCAAAAAATTTTAATTTTATAATCTGTTTTTGCAGTTTCAGTAGAACGTGAGTAATAGTTGTTAATATTTTTATGAATATTATTTATATTTTATCTTTTTTTTTTTTCAAAATCCAAGAAAACGTGGTATTATTTTAGAGTGAGAAAAATAGAATTTTATGTTGCATTTAAGTAGCTCCTTGTTATTGTAGCAGTATCTGGATTTTTCTGTTGTAGTATTTTGTTTTGTTTGCTGCTCTGTTGTTTTCTACATTCACTGGCTATTTTTACGTTTGCATCATCAATTGGTCCAATTGCTGGCCCAAGTCTGTAAAACAATATTAAATACAATATAATTAGAAAAAAAAATTGAAACCAATAACACAACCGTTGCTTAAAAATTTGTCTTATTTAGTACAATAAAAAAAACAAGGATGGCAATCGAAACGAATATCGGTTACGATTACGGTTAAGTTTACGGTTTTTTGATTTATGGTATACCAATACCAGTATAATCGAAATAAAAACCGTTAATATTAAGCATTGTGAATGGGGATGCCAATCGGGATTGATATTCCGGGAAGGGAAACGCTTAATATTGATATTCCTGGAATGGAAACTATGAATGCAAGTGAATAAAAAGTTAATTTTAACAAATACATGGGTATTAAGTCGCTATTGCGTCTATTGGACACCCTACTAATGTTCTGCGCATGGTTAATTGCCATCTTGTAAATTATCTCTGGAATGCAACTCACTTCTTATAACTTTCGTAGAAATCATTCTACAGGAGACCTAATGGCGTTCCTTTCGGAGCATTGGTATCGGTCCATTCACCGACTTGGTGAAAACAAAGTGGTTACTCTAGATCAGTGATCGGCACTCATAGCACACAGAGGCCGAACACAATCGGTTATTTACAATATGAGTGTCAACAAATCTCACAGCTAAGAGCACAAAAAATACAATTATTTCATACAGTAGCATGCTAACTTTTAAGAGAACAAGTATAGGCCGCTTTGTTGAAGAAATAAAGTACACTCTAAAAATTTGTTTTTTTATTATAGGTGTTTATTTTGTTTTTCTTTTACATTTTAAATTTAAAATGTGGAACGTTGAGTGGGAAGAATTATTTTCATTAAATATATTAAATGAGGCAGAGTGCCTTGTATGCAATCAAAAAATTATTAATATTATAAATTATTTTTATTATTTATAATAAAGAAAACACTATTTTAATTATTTTAATTCAATGAATACGGATATTCACGTAACGATTAATTCATTCATTTATCTAGAAAGATAAAATAATTTCTTACGGTGTAAAACACCAATGCTCTAGATCAGTGGTCGGCAAAGAGTCGACCATGGGCGACTAACTCATACTAACATACTAACACAGATAGAATGAAAATGAAAGTTATTGAGCTTTCGTACAGTAAGGAGGTCTCGACGCATATTGCGAGCATTACACTGAACGAAATGTCATGAATAATGGGAGTCGAAAATTTTTTCGGCAAACCGATTTATTTATTTTTATTTTTTAATTTTTTTATTATTTATTTATTTTATTTTATTTATTTATTTATTTATTTATTTATTTATTTATTTATATGGTTATTTATTTACTTAAAATTCATATTGCTTTACCCAAGCTTTAATTTAGAAACTACTTGTATCTTTGAAGGCTTTCATTAATAAATAAAAATTTAAATAAATGGAAGAAACAAAGGAAACAATTAAATGAATAGGAAAAATTTTATTTTTTTTTTAAATACTTTAATAAAAACAATGGCGCATAATCATTGTTAAAATAAAGTATACTTTAGGAATCCTAAAGTCGACTTTTCTTAAAAGTATACTTTAGGCCTACTATAGACAAGCAAAAATATACTTTAATCGTTAAAGTGCTTTAAAATTTAAACTACCTGTAGTTGGTTTTATCCAATTTAACAACAGCTGTTTTCCGCTAAAAAAATTTTTGTGATAAAAAATGTTTGAATTGCAAAATATTGAAAAGAAAATTATATAAATAAGGGATTATTTATTTTAATTTAATAAATTTTCATTAATAAAAATACACTTTTCTATAATTTTTTAATAAAGTTTTTCCTTTTCACATTTTGCAATTGCAAATCTTTTATTTACACTTTCCTTTTTTAGGCTAATATAAAATCAGCTGATCAATGTTGCCACTTGCTTATTTTTAGTAAAAAATGTATGCGGGCATTTGGTACATTAAAACTAGCTTTACTTTTGACTATAATAGCAAAATAGATAATAAGAGGTTTTTAATTTAAAGTCGTTTTTTAAAAAAGTCGACTTTAGTGCTTGACTATGATTACGAGCCAATGTTTTTGTTTTCTTGTGCTTTGTTGTTTTTTTTATTTGCTTTTGTTAATTTTTTGTTATGCTTTTTTTTTTGGTTTAATAAAACTTTAGGGAAATTACAAACACATTTCTTTCAGTGCATTAAGAGAGGGAGAGCGCAACTCACCCATACAATGGCAAGAATATAGTTGTATTAGTTTGCCGACCACTGCTCTAGATATTTCCAAGGCATTTAATCGTGTGTAGCATAAAGCACTCGTGTCAAAGCTGTGTCCTGTTTTCTCAGGGATTGTACTTTAAGAGTTGTCAAAAGAGAAGGGGAAGGACACACTCAATTTAAAACTTTCGACAAATCGTGTAACTACGTTACATTTTAATGCTCACAAGATTGTTGGCTACCCCATAGACGTAATGAGGTGTCGATATTGAGGAATTGAATATTCTTGATTGCTGCGCATGAGAATTGAGTCTGAAATCCGTTGGAAAAAATCGCATCTTTTATGTGTCAAAAGACGCATTAAGTGTTAAGGTTTTCTTATTTCACTTTAATTGATCTTAAACGGCCAGTATCAGTCAGAAAATGAATGAAACTCTTATATTTGGGTAGGAACTTCAAAGTCTATTTTTTAGCTTCTGGATCGTGTTCAAAAGAGGGCGTCGACGCTTATCTAATGACAGTGGAGTACCAGCTCAATTGACTCATTGGGGCATTGTTGTAACGTGGGTTGTGTTACACTGTTAAATCGATATTACTTATACTGTGGCCCGGGATTTTAATCGAAATACTCGTTTATCTAATAGAGCACATCCGTTGGTTGACGATTGGCGAATGAACCTCACAACGCATTACTTTAGTCGTACCATCTGTATAAACTCCCCGCAAAGGTCTTTCTTGTCACTTATAACTTAGTAAAATTTAAGTCAAATGTCCACAGACACTATTCCCTCTTTCCTCAGTTTTTAACCTAACTTTCTTTAGTCAACGCAACGCAGCCCACTGCATTAGTATAGGTATCATCTCAGCGTTGGTTTAAAGTAAAAAAATACCGTTTTTATACATTTACATGGCGACGCCATTTTACCATTGTTAAAAATAATTGGGACCTCAGAGCTGATGTTTGTAACTACAAAAAATAGCGAACTAAGACTCACCTTTTAGTAGACCAATCGACTAACATCAGAATTACTTTCTAGATCGATTATGCGTCTGTCTGTATTTTTATGTTAACTTTGTAATCAAATTTGAAATTAGTAAGAATCGGTATATAACTACAACCATAAGAAGAAGGAATATTACATCCAAATTTGATATTTTCTTAAATGCACTTTTTCGACAATTTTTAACCAAATTTTTCTAAATATTCTCTAGCTGTAGCTAACTTTTTGATCAGAATTTAATTTTCTTACTTATTGAAGTTCCCTCAAGTGTCATTCGTGATTTTCACAAGCCAATTAATTTCGTTTTAAAGTCAGTTTTGCATGTTAATAGTTCTTGTGGTTATTTTTTTATTAAAGAATATTTTAATAAATACAACTTACATGTTTATCATGATGATCCCATAATTCAATCTTATCAGGCATATGCGACATATCATTACCACCAACATGACCCAAGAAATGAGGATAAGTATATGTGGGTATTAAATTCATGGGTTGATTTTGATTTAAATTTGGTGGTGGCATAGTGTTATGATAATCCAAAGCCATCTGTAAATAACAAATATAAAAAGAAGAAAAATAATGTAAAAAACAAATCCAATACAAAAGATCATTGAGAGGAATATTTGTTTTTCGAGACATGCACAACAATAAAAAAAAAATCAATTTCGAATCCGAATATGAATTTTTTGTTTTTCGTAATTTTTTAAAATACTTACATGAAATTGATCTTGTTGATGATGATAATCGGCTGGACCACCTATACCAGTTAAACCGCCAATACCACCAGCTCCAGCTGCTGCAGCGGCTGCTGCGCCAGCTGCTTGACCATAATAACGATATTGTTGTTTCATCCAATTAGAATGTTGTTGCTGCTGTTGTTGTTGCTGTTGTACAGCAGCTGCAGCTGCTTGTTTATCGGCAGCTCCCATCAACCATGGCGGCATAGGACCTGTTGGTATACCAGCGGCTGGTCCTGTAGGCATACCAGCAGCAGCAGCTGCTGCTGTCATAGCAGCTAATGTATCATCCATAGTAGACAAACCTACGGCACCACCTAAGCCACCAACACCCATACCCATATTAGCCATGCTAGGGTAATTGTTATATTTCCAAGAAGCACGTTCTGTGCCAATAGGTCTTGGCATTTTACGCATATCGTCCACCGATTGCTGAGCTTGCATTTGTGGTGGTGTTTGTAAGAGACCACTAGTATTACTGGCGTTTCCACTTTGATTAGGTGACATGGCAGCTGGTGAGTTGGTACCGGCTGCACCAGCAAGACCTCCAGTAGAACCATTTTCTAAATTGAGAATATCTCTAGTTGAGGGTGGTACGTAGCCACCGGCATAATCGGAGCCATACCAACGTTGATTTTGTTGTGTTTGCCCAGCTTGGGGTTGGGATTGTGGCCTTTGTGGTGCTAAATTCTGTGGTTTACCAGGAGCGGCATTGAAAACATTTGCTCCTCCTTGCTGTTGTTGGGGATTCTGTGGATTAGGTGGTGGCTGTTGATGATATTGCACCATCTGTTGTGATGGTTGGGATTTATTGCCAGGCTGTTGTTGACCAAATACTGAGGCTCTTGGATTGAGTCTTGAGGTGGCGGTATTATAAGACTGCTGTTGCAATAGACTGGGATCCATTTGAAAACCCATTTGAGCAGTTGCATTCATTTGATTGTTAGGATCATAGTAACGGGTTTGTTCACCAATAGCTCCGGTAGGATTATTATTACGAGCTGAGGGTCCCCCAATTGGACCGAAATTTAATGAATTTCCTGAATTATCTGCGACATTAGACTGCTGTTGCTGCTGGGGTGTTGACGATGTTGGACTCTGTTGTACATTGTTGTTGTTGTTGTTGGATGAATTTCCTCCCCTATGTTGTCCACTTGTATGGTGGGGTCTTTGTATGGCCAATCCACTAGGTGGAGCTTGTGCTGCTGCAGCATTACCCGAATTTTGTGTTGCCTGCTGCTGCTGCTGTTGTTGTTGCTGCGTAGCGTTATTGGCATTTGTAGAAGATGATCCTGGTGGCTTTATAACTCCGGGCGATATAGCTGTAGCTTCTTGTTGTGCTACGGCAGCTTGTTGTGCATTTGCAGCTGCTGCTGCTGTTGGAGGTGTTATTTCTGTGTTCGTTGCGGAAACACCAGCTGGTGAACGAGCAGCCTGTGTTGCCGATGAACCTATCGGTCCCGTTTCTGGTAATGTAGTCAATGTTTGTTGCGTGGATATATTTAAATTGGTGGTAGCATTATTTCCCCCCGGTGGTGTACTTGAGTTGGAAGTCTTTGAACTTCCCACAGGAGAACTTAAAATGTTGCGATTGTAACCGGGTGCCTTAGAAGCATCTGCCTGAGGTAAATTATCATTAACTAAAGCATTGGGATTGGTGTAGATTTGTAAATTGTCGGGAGTATTACCCCATTGTGACTGATGATAATCATTGAATAGAGAATATTCACAGCTTATCTTGGCGGCCAACTGAGAGCCAAAACTTCCTGGGGTTGCCAAGGAGCCAGCAGCATTGTGATTATCAGCACCCAGACTACTAGTGTTAACATGCAAATTTTGTTGTTGTTGTTGCTGCTGTTGTTGTTGCAATGTTTGAGACTGGTGTGATGACGATGATTGGGTTGATGGCGGTGGTTGTATTGTTGGATTACCTTTATGTCCTGCGCCTGTCACCTGCGTTTGTTGCGACTGGGCTGTCGGTGTAGGAGCTCTTTGTTTATTTGGTGGTCCTATAGGTGTTACAGATCTTCCCGTTGCCGAAGAATTATGCTGCTGGGTAGCATTAGCTGCCGCATTAGCAGCTGCAACAGCTGCAGCTGCCTCTGCTACATTAAAAGTACCTATAGGTCCCGATAAAGTGTTCGAATTTTGTGTTATTCCTGCGCCCACACCAGCTCCACCACCTAAACTGGGTATTGTTGAACTGGGTACTGGTTTACCACGGCCATAAGGTGCGGTTATGCCAGAACGTTGTAAGCCTCCCAATTCAGACTTTTTAGTTGGTGATAAATTGTTGCCGGTTAATCCGGACGAGTTGTTAGCACCGGTCAACAGTTTAGCAGCAAATGTTTGATTATTTACTACAGCTCCAAAATTATTAGTTGGCAATTTGTTCTGTGTTGTGGTTGTAGAAGATTTTTGGAATGCAGTAGCATTTCCCTTTAAATCTTTATGTTTCAATTGATTACTAGTATTTGTTGTTATGCCTGCGTTTCCACCTATACCCCTGGTTGAGGTTAAAGTTTGTTGAGCATAGAAAGGTTTGGAAGGCTGAGCACGTCCTAACTGTGATTTATTAGCCGATGTCATCATACCTCCCTGAAGCTTGTTATTCGTTTTGCCTTGAAGCCCGGAACTCTTTGTTAACAAATTATTACCTCCCGGTGTAGAGGAAGCTGATGAAGTAGTTGAAGATCCAGAAGACATATTATTTTGACCAGTTGTAGTGCTGTGTAGAGAAGTTTTATTATCCCAAGTTCCTACTTGCATGGTGGAAATAGATGAAGATGATGGTTGAGGTGTGGTGGAGACTGCTGGCGGTACGACATTAGCTCTAATGGTGGTATTAATACGTGGAAGCATTTGTAATATATCCACATCGGGATCTTTGATTAAAGCTAATATCAACATATGAGCTTGTTTAGTGGCCTCTGTTAGACCTTTTATGGTGATGCTACGTTCCGACTGGTTCTTACCTTGTTTCTCTACTTCTATATGGGCTCCAGTGGTAGCACGTATAGCATTAATGTTACTGCCAGCCCTTCCGATAACACGGGAAATGGCATTTACCGGTACTTGTACCTTTTTGCAAGTCATTTCAGGCATTGTTGATGTTACGGTTGTGGTTGTAGAGACACCCGGCACTGATATAATAGTCGATGACGAGGATGATGAAGTCGATGAAGAAGTTGATAATGTATTCGACGATGCGGACGATGACTCTTTGTTATTGGTAGCTGCTGGCAAGGCAGAGGAGGAAGTATTACCTGATGCTACATTCGCATTTCCTGTTGTGGTCGATTGTTGTGTAGAGCTTTTGCGTACTACTTCTTTCCAACCATCTTCTCCTCGTTTAGGAGCTGCATGTGTTTTATGTGCTGACACATTGGCAGATCCCAGTGTAGTCGATGTTATGGATTCCATGTCACGTTTATTATTTTCTTCAGCCGTTTTAGAAGCTGAAAATATTAGAGATTTTCGATTTCCGGTATTCATCGAAGATGATGAAGTTGTATCCATTTTATTAGATGTCTGGTTGGTGTGTTGTTGCGTATGTGTTTGTTGTTTGCTATGATATTGTTGTTGATGTTGCTGTTGTACCGTAGCTGCGACTGTTAATTCTTTGGGTGCTAAATTTTCTTTTTCTTTTTGTTTATTGGAATCCTTCTTTTTGGAATTGTTGTTGGTTGCTGTGTTAGTGGTAGCGGTAGAATTTAAAGATGTTGTGGATTGAGTCGGTTGTATGAATAACTCTTCTTTCTTATGTTGATTCTCCAATTTCTTGCTGGCAGCATTAGTAGTGCTGTTGCTGTTACTAGTTTGATTAGTTTTTGTAGCCAAAGTACTTTGTTCTGGATTTTTCTTTTGGCCATTGGTAGCAGATTTTGAGGCTGATGCTTCATCCTTCTTTTTATTATTTTGCTGTTGTTTGGTGGCTGGTTGCTGTTGCGGCGGTTCTTCTGCAACAGGGCTACTATTACGTGTATTCTGTTTATTCTTCTTTTTATTTTTATTTTTTCCACCTGCATTTACCGATTTATCATTATTCTGAAGATTTCCTACTGAATTGGCTTTAATGTCAGTACTAGAGCAAGATCCTTGATCTATACCTGAATCGCCTTCTTCACGATAATTTTGTGGTATTTGTTGATCGTCATCTTCATCAGCTGCATTATTATCTTCGTGATCTGAGTCATCTTCTTTGTCAGAGTCTTTATCATCCTCCTGATCTTGTTGATTGGTTGTTGATCCACCGGTACACCCAGTGGCTTCTTCCATTTGCCTACGTTTTTCTTCTTTCTTTTCCATCTTCTTCTTCTTTTTGCGTTCACGCCTGCGAGCAGCTGCAGCTCTTCTACTTTCCTCTCTAGTACGCTCCATATCCAATTCTTCCAACAGTATGGAAGCATTTTTATTTGCTTTTACGGCCTGTGCCTCTTTGGCAGCCCGAATAATTTTCATGCAATCAAGACATTTCTCAGATAGTTCTTTGTCACTTATAGTGCTAATGAAACGATTCATTTCTTGATCTGAAGGAAATTGGGTGACATATTGCACCATCCATCTAATGGCTTTAGTGTGGCCTTTACGGAAGGCTGCCATTAAACAAGAAACACGACGATTATCTTGTGAATCAATATCGGCATTATGAGCATATAGAATTTCGACTACACTCAAATGGCCGCCATGAGCAGCCAACCATAATGGTGAATTTCCCTTTTTGTTCTTAACTTCAACGGCTGCTCCGCGAGCCAATAACAATTCGACAAATTTCAAATGACCCTTATCAGCGGCTATAGTTAAAGCGGTGTCTCTAGATGTAGGCACTGGAGCGGCATTTACATCTGCTCCCTTATCCAAAAGTACTCGTCCTACCTCTATGTAACCACCGGAAGCTGCTTCCATTAAAGGTGTTAATCCAGTCTTAGCACGATGTTCAACATTTGCTTTTCGGTCCAATAACAAACTGACCACCTCATGTCTTCCCTGGAAACAGGCTAATGTTAAAGCCGTATTACGATTTGTCTCAATCTGGGCATTAATGTCAGAACCCTGATCTAGTAATAATTTCACAGCAGCCGTATGACCATTCATTGCCGCTAGCATTAAAGGGGATATACCCAGCTTGCTGCCGGTACGTGAATTAATCTCAGCGCCATTACTTAACAACAATTTAATGATGTTAACATAGCCACCACTGGCGGCTAAGCTCAAGGGCGTGTAATCTGAAACATTGCGGTGTTCTTTATTGGCTCCTACACTTAACAGTAGCTCAACAACTTCGTAGCGTCCACCCGAACAGGCCAATGATAGTGGAGTATCTTTAGTACGTTCAGATTGAGCTTCCAAATCTGCGCCATGTTTAAGAAGTATATCGACGACTTTTTCATGACCTGCTGTTGCAGCTAATATGAGTGGTGTAAACCCCTTTTTGTCACGATGTTCTATATTGGCTCCACGATTAATTAGCAATTCGCACAATTCTTCATGGCCACCAGCACAGGCTAGTGTTAGAGCAGTATCATGATTTGAATCGGTTTCTGAATCTACATCGATAGTTTTATCTAGAGCAGTAGTGGTGGCAACAGTTTGTTGATATTGTTGTTGAGCAGCAGCATTGGCTAGGATTTTTTATTTTGTTTTTTTTTTTTTTAGAAAATGAAATTAAAATATACAAAAGATATAAATATATTTGTTTGTCATCTAAAATTTAGATGTATAAAAGGAATAAAATGTATCTGTATCAGAGTATTCAAAATAAAAGGTCATTTTTTTGAAGTAAAAAGTACTCAGGCAGAAATTCCCAACCGAACAAAAAGTAAAAGTTTTTTTTTTATATTTCATTATTTTTCAGACGTTCAAACAAGAATTGTTCATGACTCAAGGCCAAACATGGCATTTTAAATACGAGTTTTTTATATATTTTATAAAATTTTAGGTATTTGGAATGCGCCAACCGTGGCAAGTTCATTTCAACCGAAGGTTGTTCGATGTTATCAATCTGGTAACAGAATAATTCTGTCAGGAAACAACCGACGCTTTGCAAGCAATCATATTTTACTGCAGGGTAGTAGAAATAAAAGGTACTTTTATAATATGAGGTACTTTTTGAAATAAAAGGTACTTTTCAAAAAAAGGTACATTTTAAAATAAAAGGCACTTTATAAAATAAAAGGTACTATTTATATAATAAGGTACTATTTATATAAAAACGTACTATTTTTTTAGTGAGTTTATGAACCATATTTGATCTCATGCCTTGGTTTGAAATTGTATAATAATAAATAAATAAAAAGGTACTTTTTAAAATAAAAGGTACTTTTCAAAATAAAAGGTACTTTTCAAAATAAAAGGTACTTTTTAAAATAAAACGGTACTTTTTAAAATAAAATGTACTTTTTAAAATAAAAGGTACTTTTTAAATAAAAGGTACTTTTTAAAATAAAAGGTACTTTTTAAAATAAAAGGTAATTTTTAAAATAAAAGGTACTTTTTAAAATAATAGTACTTTATAAAAGGTACTTTTTAAAATAAAAAGTACTTTTTAAAATAAAAGATACTTTTTGAAATAAAAGGTACTTTTTAAAATAAAAGGTACTTTTTAAAATAAAAGGTACTTTTTAAAATAAAAGGTACTTTTTAAAATAAAAGGTACTTTTTAAAATAAAAGGTACTTTTTCCAAATAAAAGGTACCTTTTTCAAATAAAAGGTACTTTTTAAAATAAAAGGTACTTTTTAAAATAAAAGGTAGTTTTTTCAAATAAAAGGTATTTTTTAAAATAAGTTATTTTTGAAAATAAAAGGTACTTTTGAAAATAAAAGATACTTTTTAAAATAAACGGTACTTTTTCAAATAATAGTTACTTTTCAAATAAAAGGTATTTTTTAAAATAAACGGTACTTTTTAAAATAATAGGTACTTTTCAAATAAGAGGTACTTTTTTCAAAAAAAAGTACATTGAGAAACGTCAAAATGATGTCAATTGCACTGCAGAAGAGAAAACGTTTTCATTTAATTGCAAATAATAAATACGCAAACTTTTCCCATTTTTATTTACTAATTTATGTTGTTTTTTATTAATAAAAATGAAAACTAAAAGTGACATTTGATGGCAGACATCATGACAAGTGCATGCAAATGACATCATCGTATTGTAATAACATTGAAATGAGGACTAAAGCTTTATATAGTATTTTATATAATAGAATATAGAATATTTTATAGAATAACTTTAACCACTCTTGTGCTCTTTTTTTTTATAGATTATTGTTAATTTTAAGCTAACTATTATGGCTTATAATATGTCAATGAAGAAATATTTAACAACTTAAAAAAAACTTACCTTGGGTACCAGCTGCTGAACGTAACAAAGAATAACGATTACGTTCTTTGCGTGACTGTTTATCAATCACCTTCTTAGCAATACCACCAGGCATTTTACTGCTGCCTGAACTGGTCGAAGGTTGTGGTGGTGCTACTGAAGCATTGGCGGCAATTTGTGTTAAAGCTGCACTCAAGGGAGCTGGTACTGGTAGCTGAGAATCCTGAATACCAGCTGCATAACCCGCAGCGTATTCGGCAGCAAACTGCTGTTGGCTTAGTTGATGTTGCTGTTGCTGCTGTTGTTGTTGCTGTTGTTGCTGCTGCTGTTGCTGATGTTGTTGTTGGGGTGTTAGAGCACAAACACTACCCAAACCTACATCAACAGCGGCAGCCATGTTGGAAAGTGAGGGACAAAATTGATTAACACCACGTGATGTTTGAACTTGTACGGCATTGGGATGAGGTACAACCACTGATGGTTGAGTTTGTGTAGCAACTTGGACCTGGACATGGGAAGAAATGATAAAAAAAAACCAAACGATTTACAGTATATTTTTTTTCTTTTTTTTTTTAATATATTGGTATTACAAACCTGTGTTGATTGTTGTTGTTGCAACAACAATTGTTGTTGTTTTTGTTTTAAAACCTGTTGATTGAGTACCTGTTGAGCTAAGGCGGCTTGTTGCTGCAGCAATAGATTATTTTGAGCCACTTGTTCTAGAGTGGTTTGTTGCTGCTGCTGTTGTTGATGATGTACCTGCTGTTGTTGCTGTTGCATAAGACTTTCTGCAGTAGTTTGTGACAAATCTTGCAGAATTTGTTGCTCTTGTTGCTGCAATAATTTCAATTGTTGCTGCTGTTGTTTTTGTTGATCTTGCAATTCTTGATGATGTAATTTCAAATGTTGCAATTTCAAATGTTGCTGGGCACTAACAGCTACATCATCTTGTTGATGCTGCTGCTGCTGTTGATGCTGCTGTTGTTGTTGTTGCTGCTGCTGTACAGTAGGTGGCAGTTGGAATAATAGTTGAAGAGATTGTGAAGATTTATCAGTTACGGCATTGCCAACACCACTACCACCATCAACATTGAATACAAAATTGTTGTTTGCATTTGCAACATTTTGTTGCTGATTAGTAGTTAGTTGTTGTTGTTGTTGCTGCTGCTGCTGTTGTTGATTGGCAGCTGCTGCTGCTACAGCTTTTAGTAGACGAACATTGGTTTGTTGTTGCTGTTGCAATTGTTGTATATGCTGTTTGAGTTCTTGATCTAAACCAATATGAAGAGATTGTGAAGACTGGGCATGTTGCTGATGCTGCTGTTGCTGCAATTGATACTCAGCTACAGCGGCTGCAGCTTGGGTGGATGTAGGCAGTGTTTGTAATTGCTGCTGAGCAGCAGCTGCAGCTGATGCGGCAGCAGCATCTTCTGGTGAGAAAGGTATCAAAGACAGTGTTGTTTGCTGATGTGGCTTTAATTAAAAAAATAAAAAGTACACATTTTATAAAGTTTTGATAGAAAAATAAAAGTTGTATTTAAAACAATAGCCCGATTTAAATGCTAGTACTAACCTGCATTTGCATTTCATCGGCATCAGCAAATCTTTGTTGCAATTGTTGTTGCAATTGATAATCCAATAATAATTGATTGGCTTGTCTCTGCTGTTCCTGTTGCTGTAGTTGTTCTTCACTGGTAGCCAAAATACCCTGTTGCTGTTGTTGCTGATGATGAGCCGCAGCGGCGGCACTTATCAAATGATCTTGACTAGTCCATTTCGGTGTCAAGGCCCAATTGCCATTCCAGCGAGTTTTGCACATGGAATTCATTCCAAAATCAGCCAATTCGCCACAATTTAAATTGCTGGCAAATTCCTGAAATTCAAAATCACAACAAAAAATAAGTACTCAAGATGAGAAAAAATTAATCTTGTTTTAACTTACTTGTAAAGCAGGATCGTGAACATTGTGTATGACATGGAAAAACTCATCCATTTCAACTTCAATGTCATACATTTCTTCACGCATGCATTCTTCGGTTTGATCGCTGCCTACACCGACGATCTGTTCCTGATTGTTGCCAGAGTGTATAGCGACGGTGCCATCTGTATTGCCAGCAGCCTGAGCCGCTGCATTAGCAAATTGCTCTAAAGTCTCAGCGTCCATTGGTGAAGGATAAACTAATTGACCTCCTTGTGAATGTAAATTAGTATCATTGTCTCCTTGCTGTGGTTGTTGCATTAAAACATCGCCGGTATCTTGAGTTACATCGCCAATTTGTTGTTTAACCGCTGCCAGACGATGTTGCAAAGCATTGCTCAATGCGGAATTGCCGGTAAATTTTAAATTCATATTTTGCGGAAATACAGTCAGGACATCAGCTCCTATTTCGTGTCGCAAATCGGTAAAAGCCTGTGACAAATCTCCTGGTTTGAGTGGGGCATTCGAAAGTATTAAATTCTCTAAACGCTGTGAGATGGGCTTAATGACTTTTGTGGGTGATTTCATCAATTGATTGTTTTCATCCATTTCATGTATGAAGGATTTGGGAGAAGAATCTTCCTCTTGCTGTTCAATATCAGAAATCAGTTCATCTTCCGGTGGAAATTCTTCGGAGGCTAAGGAATGTTCATCCATTGAATCACGTCTAATCTCTTCGATTTCTTCGTCGTCTTCATCGTCAGCATGTTGCTCTTGTAATTGACGTAATTGTAAAGCCTCTTGCTGTGACAACTTTTCTTTTTTGGATAATTTGCGTTGTTTCTTTGTTAGTTGCTGAACATTACTTACGTTTTCCAATTCCCTTTTCATTTCCCCTCCTTCCCCTGCTTCCCCTTCTGCCACACCGGAGGAGTTGACATTAGCAGCAGCCGCTTGTGCTGCAGCTGTACAGAGTGTAGCTAAATTTTTCATTTCATTATTTGCATCGGCCTCTTGTGATTCCAATTCATTTTCCATATTGGTAATATCGATTATTTGCTTATCTGGAGGTGTTTCTGTCGGTGATTTCGGTTGTTTATGAAATATACGCTGACGCAAGTCAACAATTTGCCAGCCCTCTTGCAATTTTTTCAAACATTCCTGCTGTTCAGCTGGATTGAGGCCACAAGCTTTAGCTACTGCTGCAGCGGCAGCAGCGGCATTAGCCTTACTGAGAGCATTCAATGAATCCGTTACAGCCAATTTAGAGTCGGAGAGTGCGGCATCTAATGCTTCTTGTATTTCTTGTGCTGTTTGTTCATTGTCTTCTGTTTGTTCATTTTGAGCAGTCTGTATTTCCATCAGCTGTTGTAATCGTTGTTGGTGCTGGGGATTATACAAAGAAGTTGCACCCGAAGAGGGAGATGCTAATGGTGATGCCGGAGAATTTCTTAAGGCAATAACTCCCTGTTGTTGCTGCGTTACCAAAGCATTATTAACGACATCTAAAGCAATCTGATGTTGTTGCTGGTGTTGTTGTTGGTGTTGTTGAGCTGCAAATACCATATGATTCATAATGGCTTGTTGGGTTTGAAGACTGGGTGTAGCTTCATTTGTTATTAACATGGGCTAAAGGGAGAAAAAGTTATCACAATAAAATGACGGCAAACTCTCGCACTTTGGATCCTTATAACTTACCAAGTTGTTATAGATGGATACCATTTGATTTTGTCGAAATAATGGTTGTTGTTGTTGTAGTGGTGTTGTAGTGGCTGCCGTTGCTTGTGTTGTAGTTTTACGCAGAATTTTACCATCCTTTTTGGACACGGGCTTTGCTTTAGGTCTATCACTGATAGCAGTACTTTGTGACACTTCCGAAGGTGTTGTTATGCCTCCTGATTTTTGTGTTGTTTTTCCAGCAATCATACGTTGCTGCTGTTGTTGGGACTGCTGCTGTTGGAGGTGAGGTTGCTGTTGCTGCTGTTGCGGTGGTGGTGCTGGACCCAACACAAATTGTGTTCCTTGCGGTAGAGTGGTAGCCAAAGTTAATGGTGTTTGTGGATTGTTAGGATCAAAGAGTTCTTGCATCATCAATGCCTGATTCGGAGCAAAATTCAATGGTTCTGGACTGGCTATTATAACGGGTTGCATATCTGAACCATCGCCCATTGTGGGAGCAACTGCAACGTTACGAAAATAAAATAGGGGAACAAATTGATTAAAATTCATTTCCAATAGGTGTAGTATTCAAAAGTTGTATTGACTACAAAAATTTTTAAAACAGATAAGATCCTTCTCAAATTAACTTATTTTAAAATTTTATTTCCATTTAAAAAAAACTAATTTTTTCCAGAGATTATTTTAGTGCAAATAGCTAAATTTTAACAAGAGTATAATATATTACATTTTTATACCCTCCACCATATATGGTAAGGTTATATATCAGTTTGTCATTCCGTTTGTAATATGTAGAAATATAGGTTTAAGACCCCATAAAGTATATATATTCGTGATCCTTATGCAATTTTAAGTCGATTTAGCGATGTCCGTCTGTCTGTCCGTCTGTCTGTCCGTCTGTCTGTTGAAATCACGATTACGGCGCGAAGACGCAAGCGGGGGTGCCTATTTTTACCCAGATTATTGAACATCCTCCCGAGCAGTTTGGTATTTAAAATGAGCAAAATCGGTCAAGCGGTTCAAAAGTTATGAGTGAAAATGTGATGGTACCTCTAAATTTTCCATACAAATTTGTACAATTTTTCTGTATCTATTTTTTTTTTTTCTGTTAAGTAAGTAAAAATGTTATTAAGTCTTCTTATTGTTCGATTACATTTATTGTCTTACATACTATGATAACTAAGTTAACGTAAAAATGAACAATGTTAAAGTCGCTAACAGAGCAGACCTCTGTAAATAACATTGCTAAAACTAAATAACAAAAGTTCGTTACATAAATTGACAAAACATATTCATATTACAGTTCATGCAAAATTTAGTATATACGTATATCATCTTCATCCCCTTTGGTGGAGGGTATTCAAAGATTCGGCACAGCCGAATTTAGCCCCTTTTTTACTTGTTTTTCGTGTGATTGTGCAATCAATGTTTCTAGGATAATTATTTTTTATTTCAACTAAAATTTAACGGTTTCTTAAATTTTAAATCGACATTCATTCAGTAAGTGATCGGGACTTGAGCTTTTCCAAATGTTTCCCAATATATGAGTAAGCACAAAATACTCTCATTAAATGACAAAATTACCCAAAAGTACGGGGTACAACATTGTACAACAACTTATAAACAACAGCTCTGTTTCAGCTCGCACCAACGTATGTTATGATGGTTTATATTATTTTGTAATTCCATATGTAACATAAAATTCAGCAAAGTCAACTTTTTTTGAATTTTAACTCTATTTAAACTTTTGATTCAAAATTTGTATGGACTTTTCGTTGTAGTCCCAGCAAATATAAAACAATGTCATCATACTACACGAATGCATTATTCACTGTATGGAATGTAGCTAAATATGCTGTTTTTATACTTCGAATAAACTTTTTTTAAATGACTTCTAAAATGCTTTTAATTAAAAACTTAACCGCTTTAAAATAAAGTGATACGATCTTATTTTTCATACGATGCAATTCAAAATTTATTTTTTTTTTACATTTTTTGCTTGGCATTATTTGGTGATAATTATGACAGCATACAGCAGATAAATAATTCTTATCCACAGTATAAAAGATCTCTACGAATCTTTTAAACGAAATTGGTAGCAAGATGTCATACGAAGACGGATCAATAAGTCCGTGACTTTTCGAACTTCCCTCGTAAATGCAACACTGCTCCCATCAAGTACCACCTGTTAATATACTACTGCCAAATTTGGAGCAAGTTCTGCCATTTACTTTGTGTTTAACAGCTGTTCAAAACATACAACCTCGTGGATTTTTTTAAAAATGGAAAAAACCGAATTTCGTGTGCTCATTAAACATTATTTTTTTGTGAAAAAAAAACGACAATCAAACTATGGGAACTTTTCACCATCGATTACAATGGTAAAAAAGTTATTAACTGACTTTCGTTATGGTCGCACAAGTACAAATGACGCTGAACGTTTTGGACGGCCAGTTGAGGTCCATACACCCGAAAATGTCGAAAAAATCCACGATATGGTGTTGGACGATCGAAGAGTAAAAATGCGTGAGATTGTTGATGCCATATGAATTTCATGTGGCAGTGTGGTTTGGATTTTTCTGCAAGATTGGTGCCACGTTTGCTCTCAATTGACCATAATGTATGGATGCACACGTGTGTAGTCTCAATGGCAAAATTCCATGAATTGGTACCTCATCCGCTATATTCTCCGGATTTAGCCCCCAGTGACTATTTCCTATTTCCAAACCTAAAGAAATGGCTCGGTAGATTTAGCTTCAACTAGCTGCTAGTTACCTCAAAATTTATTTCACCTTAAATTTTTTTATTACTTAAAAATTTCTTAACATAAAATTTTTTTGTTTTATATTTTTTCAATTAAAAAATTTTATTCAAAATATTTGTTTACCAAAATGAAAAACTATTTTTTCACCTTTATAATGTTTTATCATTAAATTTTTTTGAATTATTTGTTAAAAAAAAACACTGTGGGGGGTATAAAAGAATTTGGTAAAGCCGAATTTCATGCTTTCTGTCATATTTATTTTTAACAGAACAACTTATTTTTTTGGAGGTAAATTTTAAAGAGACTATTACGAATAAAATAAAATTTTAAAATAGAAAGAAATTCACCATCATTTTCTTATAATACAAGCTTTTAAAATTTGTTAGGTTATATTTATACGCAGCAGTAAGGGTGTTTTTCGCTCTCTTGTAAATGTTTTTGTCAAAAGATATTTTTTAACAAAAAATTAAAACTTTTTTAGGTAAACAAAAATTGTTATACTAACCTGCTAATAAATTTTGATTTAACGTCATAGCATCGGCACCATCACCAACATTTTGAGGCTGATTGTTAACAGAACCAGCCATTTCTAAATAGGTGGTAGGCAACAAAGTAGAAGGAATATTCTTTTGATCGTTAGACATCTATAAAAAAAAAAAGAATATGTGTATATGTTGTATAGTGAAAAGCAATTAAAAAATTGTGTAAATTGTGAAACAAACCTTATTGAAATCCTGTCTTACACGACGTCTTATATAACGAGAGTCATCATTGAAGCAGGAAAATTGTAACTGTTGCTGTTGTGGTGTTAGTTCTTGTTGCTGCTGCTGTTGTTGTTGTAGTTGTTGTTGTTTATTACCCAAACCATCGTCACCCAAAGGCTGAGAGCGTTCAATGTCCTGCATATGCTGTTGCAATTGCAATTGTAGTTGTTCATTGGCAGTGTTTGTTGTTGGCAAATTAACTTCAAATGGTTGTGGTGGTTGTTGACGATTTTTACGTTGATTACCTTTAAGTTTAATTTGCTGTTGTGGCGGCTGTGTCATTGATGCTGATTGAGATTGTTGTATTTGTTGTTGGTGCTGCTGCTGCTGCTGCATGACGGGAGGGGCTGGTGGTTGTTTTTGTGGTGGCGGTGTTAGAGGCATTATGTGTGACATATCCAAATCAAAAGGTTTACGTTGTTGCAATTGCGGTTGATTGTTGTTGAGATTGGTTGTGGTGGTGGCAACTTGTTCGTTGTTGTTAACAATTGCACCAGCACCACCAACATTACCAAAGCCAGCTTGTAGGTGAAAAAGTCTTGATTTAGCAATTAATGCCTCCTGCTGCTGAGCGCTCAAGGAATTTATATCAATAGCTGCATATTCTTCACCACAAGCCATTTGTTGTTGCTGGTGCTGCTGCTGTTGCTGCTGGGAGACACTACTTATATCATTATTTGCAGCTGGAACCAATTGTAATTGCTCCTCCAAATACTCATTGGTAGCTTCGACCAGAGTGGCGCCATTATTGTTAGTGACATATTGTTGTTGATGGAAAATTTGTTGATTTGACGCTCGTACCGCTTCGGAAACTTCATGTAAACCGGGAGGTGCACTCAATTGTTGTAGCTGCAATTGCAGCTGTTGTTGCAATTGTTTATGCTGTTGCTGCAATTGTTTTTGCTGTTGCAAATTTATCAAATGCAATTGATTTGCCGCAGCACCGGAGGCTGTAGTATTATTAATTCCCACAGCTGCGGCAGCATTTGCTGCAGCAGCAGCTGCTGCGGCAGATTGCAATTCATTCTGATGATTTTGTATAAAATGGGGATATTTAAACAACAGTTCAACTACGCGAGTGTGTCCACCCTTAGCTGCTTCGATTAACATGGTACTGTTATCTTTTAATTTATGAAAAGGATCTGCACCACTCTTAAGGAGATATTCAACGACCGCCTGATGACCACCGGCACAGGCCAAAGACAGTGGGGTATGATCATTACTAGTGGTTTGCTTATTAACATCCCCTCCCTTGGAAATGAGAAACTTAACAGTACACAAGTGACCAGCCCGACAGGCCTTCATTAGCGGGGTACGGCCTCCCTCAGATTCATGTTCTAATTCACCGCCGTAGCTTAAAAGAACTTCAGCCGCATCGGTATGACCATTTTCACAAGCATGCGTTAAAGCTGTATCGCCGGTTTGTGTTTCAGCATGAACGTTGGCTTTGTTCTCCAATAGGAAACGCACTAAATCCGTGTGACCTTCTTGTGCGGCCTCCATAAGAGGTGTAGAAGCTCCCAATTCTAAGTTGGCTCCATGTTTTATCAAATATTCGGCCACCTCACTAAAACCACCACAGCAGGCTAATGTCAACGCGGTTTCTTGAGTCTCTTCGGTTGTCGCATTTATATTGGCTCCCTTGCTTAGCAGTAGAGCTACCATTTCCTCATGACCCTCACGGGCTGCCTCCATTAGGGGGGTATAACCTTCGTCGTTTACCTCTTCGATATTGGCACCACGTTCAATTAACAATGTTGCCAATTCAACATGACCACCGCAGGCTGCCAGGGTTAGGGGGGATTCGAATGAGTCGGTAGGCATATTAACCTGAGCTCCCGAGTCCAAGAGTAGTCTAGCCACTTCAACATGACCATCCATAGAAGCTTCCATTAAAGCTGTATGCATTTCATCAGTTTTATGTTCTTGATCGGCGCCAGCTTGCAAAAGAAAACGTACCATATTCAAATGGCCTTTGTAGCAGGCCAAAGTCAAAGCGCTTTCTTTAAATTCATTTGAATGGGTATTAATGCCGGCGCCATGTTCCAATAAAACCTTAGGAAATTAAAAACAAATCGTTTGAAAACTGTACCCTGTTCCAAAATGTCCTTTAACTTTTTTTTTAAATAAAAAAGCATCAAATAAGATCAAACATTATCATCAATATTAAATGATATCTTATATGATCTCCTTATTAACACCAGATTAGTAACTCAATCTTTATAGGCACTTTAATAAGAGAAATCGAAAATATCTTAATATTTCTAATCTCGGATTTTCATCATTTGCTAAACGATCACTGTGACGTAATTGATAATTCCATTACAAAGTATTTCAACTTACCTTTGCTACTTCGACATGACCAGCAGATGCTGCCTCCATTAACGGTGTATGGCCATTTTCGTTTTGTTCCTCTACATTGGCACCATGCTTGAGTAGTTCTTTAACCACATCTACATGGCCACCAGCACAGGCAAACATAAGCGGGGTGTTACCGGTAGCACAATGAGCATTTACATCTGCATTGTGACTTAGCAATAGTTTAACAATCTCCAAATGACCAGCAGAAGCTGCCTCCATTAAAGGAGTACAATCTTTCTGGCCCTTGTCTTCTACTTGAGCTGCAGACATGGCTAAAAGGACCTATGGATTAAGAAATTACAACAGTTTGTTATTAGATTTGTTGAAACATATTTCAAATATAATAAGAATAAAATACATGGTTGAATTTTGAGACGGGCGATATCTTACCTGTGCCAATTCATAATAACCAGCTGAGCAGGCCATAGAAAGCAAGGATTCACCATCATCGGTAGATTCGTTAATGTTGACATTACCTTTACCCAATAGACTACGAACGGTATTGACATCATTATCATTGCAGGCAGCAATTAAAGTACGTGAGAACATCCTAGAGAATCATTAAAAAAATAATTTAATTATTAACTTGTGCATTTAAGTTATTAAATTGTTTATATAACATGGTGATGTAATTAAAAATGTACTGTATAATAATTACAGAAATTCCTTTTCCAAAGAATTTAAATTTAAGAAAATGTTTTAGACTTTATGAATTGGTAAAAAGTTACGAGACTCTAAAAAATCTATTGCAAGAAATAAGAAAAAGAAATTTTTTCCAACAATTTAAATAAAAATTAATTATAAAAATGATGTTTACGTAAAAAAAAAACACAATAACAATGAATACATTTGGTCATTGAACTATGGGGTCAACAAAAAAAAAAGTATATAGAGTTTTATCTTGGTAAACTTTAACTTGAATAGTAGCATTTTATTAATAATTTCTATGTAAAGGAATTGTGTTTTTATTAAAGAAACAAAAAAGTAATAATAACTTACGTTTTATCACTGCTTGCACCGCGCATTTTCGTTAGAGCCTGTTTAGTCTCATCGATGGCATGTGTGGCATGACGTAAAACAGGTGCTTTTTCGTTGGCTACAATAAAAATTAAACAAAACAAAAAGAGTTAAATTTAATAAAAAAAAAAAAACTTAAATAATAACCAAAAGAGATATGTTACAAGAAACTTACCAGCAGCTTCAAAGAGGGCATTAAGATTACGATTATTACGATCACTATTGGCAGCATCGAGTAAGAAATCACCGCTGACGTCATTGGGATCTTGAATTTCTTCATTCTCATCGTCATCATCGATTTCTTCCTCTTCATCCTCCTCGTCGTCGTCGTCATCATCATCATCATCGTCCTCATTATCATCTTCATCATCCTCTTCGTCCTCTTCATCTTCCTCGTCTTCGTCTTCGTCCTCATCATCACCATCATCCTCTTCGTCATGGCCTTCGGCATCGTGACCACAAGAATCAGGATCAGATTCCGGTATATCATCCTAAAATTAAATTGTAAAATATAAATATATTAATGTTCTGAATAATCAGTATTCAATATAGACTACTTTTGGGTTTCTTTTACAAACAAATATACATTGCCTACTTTAGGGAGTTATTTGAAGCTTAAAAATATAATTAATAAATTAAAAAATAAAAACAGTTTATGCAAAAAAAAAAAATAAATTAATACAAAATTAAACAGTTCATGTTGTCTCTAAGGCCAGCAAAACAATTTTATTTCTTGTAGTAGTAGTAGTTTACAGTGATGGTAATATTAGTAGCAGTAATTAAAATAATTTTGTTTAATTACAGCTACTTTTAGGTTGTAATTAATTTTGTAAACAATTTAGTATAAACAATTTGAAAGAAAGATAATTATTCAGCTATTTTTTTATGCATTTTTACATCTAGAAAACAAATAATACATAACTAAATAACTAAGAAGCATATTAGTTTTAGCTAATTAAAAAAAAATAATAATTTAGAAAAATATAAAAACTATATTAGAAAAAAATGCATAAAAAACGACGCAACTTACCAGTAAATCTGGCCTTAGACACAAGCATGCCAAAAGGATCTACAAAAAGAACGGAAAAAAGAAAGAATAAAATAAAATTTCAACACAAAAACAAAAAAATTTGGACAAAAATAATAAACAAATATTTAAAGTTTTAATTAAAATAACATTAAAAAATTAAAGAAATACTTTATAAATTAGAAATGTAGCTTAATAATTATAGACTAAACAAATACAGCGGTCAAAAAAAGTATTCGACAAACTGCTTGTTTTTCATAATCATGAAAAATATGTTAAAAAAAATCCTACAAAATGAAAAATATAAAAATGCAAATTATTAGCTTAAAGTGTTATCTCTTTATTTATGAAACAAAAAATACAACAAAAAACAATATTCTGGAAAAAAAAAATACAAAAACAAAAACATGTAATATTTAAACGCAAAAAAAGTATTCGACAACGTTGCTGTGGTTGTGATTAACGGGAAAAGCACCGTTTCTTTGAAATTTATATTGATGTCTTTCATTATTACTAATATTTTTTTAAGTCTTAATTTCATTTATTGAATTATTTGTTAACATGGGTCGAAAGGGTGCAGAGATTTCTTTAGATGTTAAAGAAATAATAATTACACATTTTTAAAATGGAATAACGGAACAAGAAATATCAGAAATTGTTGGAAGACCTAGAACAACTATTCACTACATCATAGATAAATATAAAAAAACTAAAAGTATTGAAAATGTACAAAGAAGTGGGCGTCCAAAAAAACTTAATGAAGTAAACAAAAGGTAGATCTTGCGTGAAATAAAAAAAATCCTAAGATCAACGCTACAGTTCTAACAAAACAGCTAGAAAATGATCTTAATATCAATGTTACACCTCAGACAGTAACGATTATCACGCAAGATCAGCTAGGAAAAAGACGCATATCTCAAAAAAGAACAGAAAAGCTCGAGTTGACTTCGCAAAAGCGCATGTGACTAAGCCTAAGGAGTTTTGGATGAAGACTATTTTTGCTGATGAGTCTAAATTCAACCTATTTGGATGTGATGGTAAGGTTCTGATGTATAGAAAGCCTAATACCGAGTTGGAGGAGCGAAATATGGTGCCTACTGTAAAGCACGGTGGTGCCGGTGTTATGGTCTGGGGATGTATGGGGGCTTCAGGCGTGGGTAATTTAGTTTTCATTGATGGAATTATGGACCATCAGTACTACAGAAACCTACTCAAGGAAAATCTTAAGCCAAGTGCCGAAATTTTGGGTGTTGCAAGTGATTTTCAATATTATCAGGATAATGATCCAAAACATATGGCCCTAAATACAAGGTTGTGGATGTTGTATAACTGTCCAAACGTGATTAAACCACCTGCACAGTCCCCAGACTTAAACCCCATCGAACACCTATGGGCCTGCTTAGAGCAAAATATAAGAAAAAGAAATTTCAGGAACAAAAACCAGCTTAAAGCAATCCTTCCAGAAGAGTGGCAAAAAATTGACCAAAACTACATTTTAGATCTTGTTAAATCAATGCCAAAGCGTTTAAAAGCCGTTATAAAACAAAAAGGAAGGGCAAATAAATATTAATTATTTATTTTGAATCAATATTTTCCCGTTAATCACATTCAGAGCAACATTGTCGAATACTTTTTTTGCGTTGAAATATTACATATTACATATTTTTGTTTTTGTATTCTTTTTTCCAGAATATTGTTTTTTGTTGTATTTTTGTTTCATAAATAAAGAGATAACACTTTAAGCTAATAATCTGCATTTTTATATTATTCATTTTGTAGAATTTTTTTAACATATTTTGCATGATTATGAAAAACAAGCAGTTTGTCGAATACTTTTTTTGACCGCTGTATATAGTTACCAAATTAAACTATTGTAATAATGTTATATTAATTTCAATTAAATTTAAAATTAACTGAACACGAACAGAAAGTCGGAAACGTTCAAAATTCTGCATTAATATATATTTGTCAAATGAGAAAGTTTTATTCCCGTATTCATAACAAAAATTTAGAATAACGATCACGTGAGTTTTATTTATATTATTGTTGCTAAACTCTTGCTAAATTCGTTCTTAAGTTCACTGATTAAGCGTCTAAAAACAAATTATTCCATTGATCTTCACACACAGGTTTACTTTTAATCGGCATGCTAAGATATCATTATAAATAAACTCGATTCTAACAAGCTTCTAGGCCAAAAAAAAATTCTAGTTAAAAGCTCGTTAATTGCGATGTATAAAGAGCAACAAACTTTTCATAATAAATATATATCGCTGAAGACAATTTTACAAAAAGTGCAGAAATTTTTCATATAAACGTGAATAGGATTTTATTCTGAAATCTCTTTGGCAATATTTTTGGAATTTAAATTTTTTATATTTTTTGAATGCCTGTTTGTAGAATAAAAAATCGACAGATTTCTTAAAATTTTTTAGACAGATTTCTTGTATACAAAAGTCAAAACTATTTTGATTAAAAAACGGTTTTTAAACTATTTTCTTATTCATTTTTAAGTTTTTTAATTATTTTCAATTTTTTTAAGATAAAAATAAAATTTAAATCAATTTTTTCAGACTGTGTTTTCACCTTAAAATTCTAAGCAACCCAATTGACAACCAACAAGAGCTCTTTCATTACATAACAAATTTACGAAGTAAAACGAGTAATAATCTAATTTACTTTTTCAGCAACATCCCGGGAATTTTAAAATAATTTCCCTCTTTATTGGGAAATCTAAAAGTGCGGGATTTTGCATTCCATACAAACATTTTCAAGGGAAAGTATGTCTTAAAAGCTATTTTGTATTAAAAATGGCTTGCTTGTATGGTATTTTTTAAATGAAATAAATATTTCACAAATTTCTTTCAAATATACTTATATGTATGTATCAGAGAACTGCAAAATCAACTTTTTTCTTGATTTAATCATACACAAAAATTCTTGTTCACTTTTAATAATTCAACAAAATTCACTGTAGAATAAAATCAGCATCATGTTACTGAACGCGTAATTGGAATCAGTGTGAATTATCTGTCGTTTATGTTTTATGCAAATGTAATCACTTAACAGTGTTCAGTAACATGATGCTGATTTTATTCTACAGTGAATTTTGTTAAATTATTAAAAGTGAACCAGATTTTTTGTGTATGATTAAATCAAGAAAAAAGTTGATTTTGCAGTTCTCTGGTATGTATGTATGTATATCATCCCTAAAAAGTTTATGCAATTTAAAAATATCATAAAAAATTCATTGAACTGTATATAAGATGTTTAACACCAAGAATAAAATATATTACATGTATTTTTGTGGTTGAATAAATAAGCAGATATTAACAAGAAATGATATAAGAATCGGCCAAACCGAATAAAGAATACACTATATTTTTAATACCAAATCTATATAAGGAATTATACTGCATTTTTTAATAAAACAACCCTTTAAACATGACTAAAATTCAATTGTAAAAACAGGTGAAAATAAAATTTGAATATAATTTTTACACTTGAATTTAAAAGTATGAGCCCATTTGATAAGACGGAACAATTCTAAACGTTTACGTTTTTGAAAGACAAATATTACTTTTTCAAAAACAATTCTTAAAATAAAATATATCATATTAAAAGCATTGAAATCTAAACAAAAAATATATAATTCAGTTGAAAAATACTTTAGAATCTACTGAGAATCTATTGTAGATCCACTAGAAAAAACTCATTTGAAAAGGGTGGTGTTACATCGCTAAAATAGTGTACAAATTATAGCATAAACCTATTAAGGAATAAAAACACCACCACCAACATTTATAAAAAATACATTTTAAATAAACTATGCGAACGAATATAGCAGAAACAATAAAGACGACAATGAAAAGCAATTTTATTTGCGAAAAAATTATGCTTAAAAATTAAAGTGGCCAACAACAGTTTTTGACCACTAAGTACACCACTACACCATATGACATTCATAAAAAATATTATAGAGAGAATGAGAGAGAGTAAGAGAGAAAATGTAAATTAAAAAAAAGAGGAATTGAAAAGAAACAAAATGAACAAAACATATGGAATATTTAGTATAAAATAATTAAACGAATAAAAAAAATACAGATTATTGCTTTCTTGTCACAGATGATTTAAAAAGTACTGCCACATATGTCTACAATTCCCATGTCTGAGAATATGTAGTAGAAATTTAAACAAAATTTAATTCATTTATTTGTAATATCTAAGTTACTGAATTAAGTACAATGAAAAGCCAAAAGCCCTCTAAATCTAGAGTTCCAAGACGGTCCCAAATTATTTATTTATATATTTTATTTATTAATCATATAATTACAAATTATATGTTAATACCCTAACCGAGCACTGGCAACAAAGGCCTTCGGCTCGTTGTAGCGAAAACAGACCAGAGCCTCTGGTGGGAATTGAACCCACGACCCCCGCACTGATAAGCTAGCACGCTACCAACTAGCCAACTGGGTCGTGACCAATTTAGTTAAGCAGCTTTAACCGCTCATAGTCAGCGTAGGCCAAATTTCCGGATTCATGTTTTTCACACAACATTGTGTATTTTTTTAAAAATCTTTCCGGCTATTTGCCGTGGTGACGCAAAATATAATAAGAGACAATTTATACGATGCAATTGATTGCATGCTTTTTTTTCTCAACGATGGTACCAGCGTTAGCAGAGCGAAGGATTTTGAAAATGTTAGTGCTTTGGCAACCTCAAAATGATAACACCGGGCAGGGCTTGACCGTTTCTTTTTTAAAACTTAGGCAAAATACTGGCGAAACAATCAATAAAGTGCTTTTCCAATGAAAAATTAAATGCTTTGCCAACCCCAAAATAATAACACGGGTCTGGGCTCGGCTGTTACTTTTTTAAAACGTTGGCAAAGCATTGGCGGATAATAACAAAAATGCTTTGCCAGCTCCAATTTTAGAATTTTGCTCCAACATTGGAACAAATAAAAATATTTTTTAAATTCAAATTCGATTTCTATGTTTTTTTTTTTTGTAATTTTATATATTCCTTTTTAGTAATTTTTTTCTGTGTAACAAATTAAATTAATTGCTCTAGTATTTCTAATAAAATTTAAATATATAAATACGTACGAGTATAAGTAATAAATGTTTTTTTCAGTACCAGGAAAAAATTTTTTGCATTTAGAATACCAGGAAATTACTCTTCATTGCATTTTTAAAATTCTCGGAAGTCAATCTATTTTTGTATTAAATGCACATTAAAATCACTTTATTTTATATTATTCCAATCAATAATTTACATTTTCTTTTAAAATAAATAAAAAAAACTTAAATTTTTTTTCTGAAGTGTTGGTACCAAAGAATCACTCCAGAACTAGTTTCGTATATGTGTCATTAGCACCAGTTTTGGCTTCCTGTTTGCTTCCTAATACAATAACTTTGCAGTTGTGTATTGGTTTCAGAGCAAATGTGTAGAGACGACTTCAAAGGATTCAATTTAAATACTAGTTTTGAAAAACTAATTTTGTTAATATTTGTTTTTAAAAATAAATTCAGAGTTTGCAAGTAAATATAATTTTTTTTATATTTTAAATACTTATTAATTGGTAATTGTTATTTTAATTTACATATTTCTATTGTAGTATTTTGAGGTTTTTGATAAATTCTACAAATCTGGCAATCCTGGTAGTTGAAATAGTGTAGAATATCTGTTTCTAATATTATACTGTCAAGTTTTAAAAAGTTATGTTTGTTTTAAAAAAATTTTAAGAAATTTATATACAAATTTTAAACTTGAAGAGAATAGAAGTAATTTTGAATAAATAGAAATGTGATAATATATATTATCAGTGTTATTTAGAATGATTTCGACAGTTCTTCAATGTATTCTGAATTTCTAATGTGAAAATTGTTCGAGAACGTTGATAGATATGCCACATAAATGCAGTTAAAATATAGAAGTATGATTATTTAAGAAATGTTTTTAGTATTCTATGTTTATTAATGCTCATTTTTACATGTTACATACTTTTATTCTCACAATAATAAAACAGAAAAAATTGTGATTAAAAGTTCACATGGTGTTTTCTCAAGACGTTCGTCGCGAGACGAATGAGTGAATTCATGTATTTCGTCTTTGTATTGGGTGTAATTTGTTATTTTATATTCGTTCGTCTAAAGCCAAACGTCATCTGAAAACACTATCTTAATACCCCAAATCAACGAATTTCCACTAAGCAATTATGCGACAATTAACAAACTAGTTTTTAGCATACGAATACGTTTTCGTATTTTCTTCCCAAATTTTAAATTATTTAAAAAAGGGCAATAATTATTTTATTGAAATAAATATTTGGCAACTCTGGATAATAATTTTTTTCACTTTATATCGTTTACAATTGTAGATACGATTTATATCTATCCAGTAAAAAATATAGCCATTTAAAATGACTGTATTAAAAACGGGACAGTGTGTCTAATATGGGTTAAAAAATAATGGGCTCCTCGTTGCTTTTTTCAGTTTTCATTACAAAGTTTTTTTTTTTCATGTTTTAATATAATACTTATTTTCTGTAATAGTAGTCCATGCATCCTAATGTACATATGATGGGTGGTGCTAGTGCTATACACTCTACGCGTCGTTGTTGTATACATTAGTGCTGGTAAAAAAAAGGTAATTAATATCGAGTATCTGCTATATTTTTAAGTACTCTAAAAGAACTCTGTGAGCGGAAATATTAAAAGTAAAAAGTTGAACGAAGAATATAGTTAAAAATAATGAAAAATATGTTAAAATTCTAAAAATGTTTTTTAAATAATCATTAATAACCGAATGCATAAAGGCCCAACCACAATTTGCCTAAGTGATTTAAGCTTTTTTTTAAAAGTCAACAAAACTTGAAAAAATTATGTTAGTTGAGATACGCACAATTGCAATGGTTTTGTTTTACTTTTTAATTGTATTTTCTATTTCTATATAATTTGTTTGGCACGTTTTTACTTTTGAATGGAACTTTTTAAAAGTTGACTTAAGCTAAATATGGATACTTTAATGTATTTGTATGGCATTACACTTTTCCTTAATTCGACTTTTTACATGAAAATTTCAAAACGACATCAACAAAAAAAATTATTTTTTTAAATGGAAAATTTGAAAAATAATATTAAAATTTCATGTTTCTAATTTTTTAAAAAACAATTAAGGCCGGGTAACTTATCTAATAAATAACCGGAGTAAAATGTTAACCACTGATATTTCCATATAAATTTTACATTCATAGCTATGGCCATCCATTAAACTTTGGTTTTTCTGAAATAAGTTAGCAGGTCTAAAAGTACCTAGTATCGATTAATGCACAATAACTGAACTTACCAACACTAGCGTCCACAGTGTATGAGAATCAGTGATGTATTTTTGGCATTTTTTATAGTTCGTTTTGATTACCCAAAACGACAAAATTTTACTCAAACACTAAGTTGGTTCTTTTGGGATTTTTTTTAATGGTTTTGATGCTTAACTATGTATTTATTTTATTTATTATTGCTTTTACCTTTACGCCAAATAGTTATCGAGAAAAACGGTAAAGATTTACATTTTTTAATTTTTGTATGTAAAAGTGACAGGATGATCACAGCCTAACTAAATTTTTTCAAAAATGGGCGGTGGGTCAAAGCAATATTAAGCTGACGAAACTGTATTATGGTTTAAAGATAAAAAAAAACAATTTTAATCCGTCCTGAAAATCAGCTTAAAAAAGTGGTCTATAAAAAAATTGGTTAGTACGTTTTGTATGAAAGCTCCTTAAATCAGTCGGACGTAAAATTCAAAATTTTCCTAAATCTAAGATTGACATACTGTTGTAGTGTGAAGTTAGTTGCAGGAGAACAACAGCTAACCAAAAAGTATTGTATTCTATTCTTGTGATTAATTTTTTTAATTCTTACACAATAAATTACACTTTTTACCAACTTTTTAGGATAAAAAACGCAACAAAAATTAGATGCTCCTTCAAAAAGTTGGCATCACTGATGAGAATGTGTTCGGTCTTTTGAATGGGAATTTTAGAAATTACATTATGAATCATACTTTAATTGATTATGTGGATAGCGCATATTTATTATTTCAGTTTAGTTTTATTTTGTATTTAAACGAACCAAAGTACTTGACCTTTTTAACAGAAAACAAACAAAATTTAATGAAAATATTTAAATAATTTTAACGTTAAGCAATACACAATTAAAAGTACAGGATTTAAAAATAATTATTTTTTTCATTGTATGCATTCCATGGCCTTATTTATAATTCAGTGTTCAAATAGTTTGAAATAAAAACGAAATTTATATTTCAATTAATTTTGGCAGAACAAAATTAATGAAAAAAAAAGAATATGAACGAAATTAATCATTTTAGAAAAAACGTTTATGAGGGACGTAATTTAGAATTGCAAAATTAATATTAAAAAATCACAGTGCTATTCACAACTATAAGTTACGCATTTATTGTATACTAGATACAATTAGTTCGCAACTAATGAAATTTGTGTATACCCTTTCAATTCCCTTTCATTTGAGTATAATATTGGGTGAAAAAAATTAATTTTTTGCCAAAAAAGACAGTGCACACACTGTCTGTTTATTAATCTTTATGTAAAAAACTGATACAATGTTAAGTGTGCAATATTTGTGATTACTAACAGAAAGAAAACCCAACAGAAAGCCATCGTATCGTTATAGTGAAATAAAAATTTTAACAACTCTGTTTTTTTATACGACGATAAAACAATACAATACTGAGTACACCTTGTGAACTGCAAAATTGATTTGTTATAAATATTCTAACCTAAATAAAAAAAAATAATTGATGTGTTATTGCTTGTTTATTAAAAATTTCTGTTCAGATATGAACTTTTTGTTTAAAAAAAAAAAAAACAAAAAAATAACCATATTATATGACTATCATGTAAAAATGGTCATTGAACGAAAACAAGGTAAAATTGTTGTTATTTAAAGTTAAGTCTTTCGAGGAGAGCAGTTTAACAATAAAAATTGTTTTTTTCTCTTTTATTGCTATGTAAAACCCGAAAATGTCAAAATGTTGTTGCTGCCCGAGTAAAAACAGTTAAGTCATAATTTTTATTTTATCAATCCAATCGTTTAAAAATTTCTTAGGGGTTATTATATGAAAACTGCTTTTTTTAACAAAAACAATTTGCATAAATCATCATTTTCATATAAAATTCACTACAGCCATTTTTCAAAATTTTTCGAAAAATCTGATTATTCATTTTCCCTATATAATCAATCGTGTATTCTTATTTTAAATACCCTTTATTGACCCATTTTTTCCTAAATTAAGAAATGTGTGAATTTTTAAACTTAAAAACAATTTGTCCTATTATTGCGGTGCTATATTGATTACCGACATGAATATATCGATTCTTTTGGGTTAATATCTTTAAAAAATTTAAATTAGAATTTAATTTACAATATATTATGTAAATTTGTTTCTTTACATAGAAACAACAACCAAATTGTTTTTTTTTTTAATTGAAAACAAACGTCACTGGCATTTTTCATGAAAAATCCATAATTCGAAATGATTTAAAATTTAATTTGATATACACATTTTAAACGTTTTGAAACGATTATTTCTTGCTTCTACATTTAATTTTATTAAAAACGGATTTAAGTCGTGTTAGTTATGTAAATTACTTTTTTTATAAGGGAATAGCCCAAAAATTTTAAACATTGAAATATTGAAAAATATTATTTATTACAGTAGTATAAAAATTGATATTATATTCTATAAAATTTAAAGTAACTTGATCTATTTTTACATGGATTATTGTTTGGTAATGAAAATGAGCGATATCGGTCCAAGGGTTAAAAAGTTATGAGTGAAAATGTGAAGGTACCTTTTAATTCTCCATACAAATAGGGTGTATTTTAGTAATATTTCATAGAAGCGACCGGCGAGTAAAATTCTTTCTATTGTTTTTAACTAGTGCCTTAAAATTGAATATTTTATATTCACATCAAAAAATATTTTTAACCACAAATTTTTTTTTTACTACAAAAAATTTTTTCACCTCAAAATTTTTTTCCAACCAAAAAATTTGTTTTCACATCCAAAAAAGTTTTTCAACTCAAAAAATTGTTTTCACCTCCATAATTTCACTTCTGAAGTTTTTTACATTATTTGTTTCAAAAACAGTGAAGGGTATTCAAAGATTCGGCACAGACGAATTTAAGCCTTTTTACTTGTTTTTTTTTTTTTACTCAGGTGTTTTTGTTTTAATTCTTTTATATTTTTTGGCAAACATTTTTAAGATAATTTCTTTTGTATATGTGTGTGTGTATGGCTATATTGTATTTGCTTTTTAGGAGAAAACGAATGCGCATGAGAACCGAAAAAATAAACGTAACAAGAAGAAAACTTGTAGTAGGATGATTATATTAAAAAAAAAAAACAGAATTTGTATGTGGCAATAAACTGATAAAAAAGAAAGCTAAAAGAGGTGTGAATAACACGTAAATTTACACAAAATGAAATATCGAAAAAGTATTAAATTTTTAAAGAATTTTGCATTTTTTTTAAATTTACTTGCAATTTGCTATTTAATTGTGAGCTTATTATTAGAGATGGGCACGTGAGTGATTTTTGACTCACACTTACGAATCAAAAACTATTATCACGCACGAAAAATTAAACATAAAAAAATTAAATATAAAAGAATTTATTTTATCACTTGTTTATATGTAAAAAAATCTAAAAAATAAAAAACTAATAAAGGAATAATCACGAAAAATTACCACAAAATATCAACTCACGCACGTTCACGTGAGTAATTCAAATTTTGGCTCACGCAAAATTTCATGTCACGTGCACACCTCTTCTTATAATGTTGCTGTCTATTTCATGTACCTTTTTAATGTTTTATTTTAATATTTAAAGAAACACAATAAGTAAAATAGTTCATAAAACACCCAACATCATAGTAGCTTTATCAAATGATAGTTTGGACTACGTATTTCAGTCTTATTCTAAAAAACATTACCATCATCGATATATTTTATCTTGTCATTCAACCTAATTTTAAGAATTATTTCTCTGATAATATTTCTCTAGATTATGACTAAAGTTGTCGCAAATTGTGTTTTTATCAATCTACCTTTTTTTGTTATTAATGTCTGATAAAATTATTTTCGCTTAGGATTATAAAATTCCTAAGCTTTGCAGAGACTTTTCTTAAAAAATTAGGAATTTTCTATATAAAAAAATGTTCAACTTCATAGGCAATTTTACTTTTAAAAATCTTTTAAAAACAAGTTATATTCTGAAAATAATTTTTTAAATTCGTAAAGAATGTCATAAAGACCCCCCAATTTCATTAAAATACAATTTTTGTCAATTTATAAAGGTCAAATGCTAATCTGTGAACTCTAGTAATTACTCATCATCGTCAACAACAGAATTTTTAAACATGTCTGCTCTCTTATATGTAGTAGGTTACAGACAAACAGATGAATAAAATATTTAACGCAAAATCCATCATCATCATCGCCATCATAGATGATGTTGTGGACGTTAAAAATACAAAATATTTTTTTGCTTAACCCCAGAAGGTTAAAAAAGTTTTTTAGATCTGTGTGTTTTAATTTCTTTTTAAAGCGACCATTTGAATTTAGAGCCAGTATTAAGCACTTTTTTTTCTAAAATATTAACATACTATTTAGGCCACATATGCCCGTAATTTCAGGCTATTGATACTTGTGCATAATATGTTACTGATTTATCTGTTCGTTGAAATTCTGGGCATTGGACCTAATAAATTATTTCAAAATAGCCAAATCTTATTATCTAGTGTCTTCACATATGATAGCAGGCAATTGTCAAACCATTATTTTAGTAAAAACGTGGAAAAGTTTTATTATTTATTATTTGTAGAATAAAATTATGTTTTTCAAGCTATGATATCTCTTTCAATGAAATGGGGAAGTGTTCTCATTTTGAATTTTCTCTGTAATCGATTTGCTATCATTTCTCTGTAATCGATTTTGCTATCATTTTATTGCATGTAAAGACACCGGGTTATTTTTAAACTTGCCCTCTGTACAGCTTAAACTGTTTCGTTGCGACAACTAAGTTCCCGATGTATTTATGAAAACATAAATTCTGAAATTTAATGCTTAAAGGATTTTAAAATTATATTATTTTAATAGTTTAAAATAGTTGAACAAATTAACACTTAACCCTTTGACACCCAGGCACTAAAAACATTCATATTTTGATTTTACACTAAAACATCTCGAAAACTAATAGTCTCGGAAAAGTAAATTATATCTGTAAAAGATAATTTTCTTAAGAATCTAACAAAAAAAGAAATTATTAATATTGACCAACTAGTTTTGAAAATATTTGCATTTTTCCGAGTAAACATCAAAGTTCACAATTGTGCGTCTGGTTCGCAAAGGTTTAAATGTTACATTTTATCAAAATACCTATAAATATATATACCTATGTATATACCTATAATATAAATATTTATAATATTAAACAAATAAATTATTTATTTTCAAAACCGAACACGTGTTGGTAAATTCATGAAAACCGAATATTATTTACGTAATTTTTTGTTTTAATTACATTCTGTTAAGAACCATATAATACTTAAAAAAAAATAAAAATTTCAAAGAGAATTTTTGAACTTTCGTCATATGACAACACGACTCGATATCACAGACTACACAGACAGGTTACCAATGACATATGTCAAACAAGAATTCTCGAGCCGTATGGTCATTTTGGCATTGCAGTGATTTGCAAAATCATATAGAAAAAATAAACTCCATATAAATTGTATGGTACATATTTTCTTCTATATCTATCCCTTTCTGTATATCACCGCAATTTTGACATTTCCTATTATTTATTTTCTAGTCGCCATTTTGATTTAATCAGTTGTTGTCAGTGAAATAAAAAATTCATTGTTGGAATTTTTAAAAAAAGCTTTAAGAAATCCTTAAAATTGAGGTTTAATTTTTTTAAATATTTATTTATTCACCGGGGATTAGACTTTAGAGAAACTAATAATTCAAAACAATTATTTGTTCAAAGAAATTGAAATCACTAACACGCTCTTTGTTCTTACACAGTATCGGTCTACATATTTACATGTAAAATATGCAAACAAAACTCAAATTCGACATTGCCCTTTTCAAAATAAATAATTCAATTGTAATTTAAGTTTTAAGACACTACCCAGTCAGAAATTTTCAGTTGTTCAAAATAACTAGTACTGGCAAACCACTGGGAATCCGTAAACATAAAAATAATAGCTTGGCATTTTTTTTTCGATTTTTATACAATACCCTCTACCATAAATGATGAGGGATGTACCCTCAGTTTGTCATTCCGTTTCTAACATTTTGAAATATTGGTCTAAGACCCCACAATTTTAAGTATATTTAGCGATGTCCGTCTGTCTGTTGAAATAGTGATCACGACGTGAAGACGCAAGCGGGGATGCCTATTTTCCTAGATTATTGGACATGCTCCCGAGCAGTTTGGTATTGAAAATGATATCGGTCCAGCTGTTAAAAAGTTATGAGTGAAAATGTGAAGATACCTCTAAATTTTCCATACAAATTGGTGTATTTTATTACAATTTCATAGTAGCGACTGGTACAAAATATTTTTTGTATTTACCTCAAACAATTTTTTACACCACTAAAATTTTTTTCATCTCAAAAAATTTTCATCACTTTAAAATTTTTTTTCAAAAGTTTTTCTCCTCAAACAATTTATTCACCTCCATAATTTTACTTCAAAAGTTTTTTACATTATTTGTATCAAAAACAGTAGAGAACATTTTTTTAGGATACTGGTGGAGGGTATTCAAAGATTCTGCACAGCCGAATTTAAGCCTTTATTACTTTTTTAAATTAATTTTATGTTTATGTTAAAACTTTGTTAAAGGGGCCTTAGACGATCAAACATTCTGTACAACATGTCAAAAACAAATACACGGAGTCATCAAGCCATGCTGTTCAGCATGATTGATCGTCTATTGACCGCTTTAAGACCAAGTTTTGTTTTTCCAAGTTATGTCAATCTAAAGGCCTGGGTTCATAGCAAAAAAATTACAAGGACATTTTGTTGCCCAATATAAAAAACAAAATTAACCGTCCAGGGCTAAAATTTTTTTTCGACAGCAAAGGCCTTAAAAACAATTTCTTGTTGTTTATTCTGTGTGAGTACATTTTATTTACACACATTCTGTCTTTTTTTTTATAATTTACTTACAAATACTTAACCAATTATTTGTACAACTACCACTGCAAGTATTTCTACATTAATAATAACAAAACTATTAACCCATTTTAGGCTGTTATCGATCCGCTAAAAAATTAAAACTAAAAATTTGAATTTCTGTTAAAGCAGAGTTTTTAGAATATGAGTAGAGTATTCAAAAACCGAAACCGAAAACCGGTCAACCGGTTTCTTTATTTTTAAAAACCGATCGGTTTCGAATATTTTGTAAATTCGAAGAAAACCGAAAACCGGTCTTTTTTGTTCGGTTAACCGTTTTTTTTTAATTACATCACCAACTGGGATACTTGGTCTCTTTTATTTTTTCCGAAGACTTATAATCGTTTGTTTGGTTATGAAGATTTAGATGTAAGTCTAATAGATTCCGATGAAGGCTTAACTTTGGATATTCCAAAAAAAAACCGGTCAACCGGTTTTTCGTTTTTTTTTTAATTTGAATAAAAAGCTTATATAATTTGTTAATTGTGTAAAAAAAACAGAAATTTAATATATAAAGTAATAAAAATAAAAAAATACTTTCTTTGAAAAAAAAAATAATTTTTTTATTGTATTTCATTTCAACATTGGTTTTAATATTTTTTAATATATCTTAAAAATTAATATTATAAAACTATATTCATATGAAATGAATAGAGATCATTATGTTTGTAAATTGGTAAAATTAGGTACGTTAGTAATTTGAACGTTTAAAACGTTTGGCATTAAATAAGTTTTTTAATATTACATTTTAAATATGTAAAAAAAATCTATTTTTCAGTTCTAAAATAATATTTTAGAAATAATATGCAATTAAAATGATTCGTTTTAAGACGATTTTTTTGTTTGCTTTTGATAAAGCTAGAAGTGGAAAATACTCTTTTACTGATAATAGATGTTGGACAAATAGTCAAGAAACAATTATATAAATGTTTCAACTTTTCAGTTCTTTTATCGCATTTATCAAGATATATGAAATTGATGAATGATTTTGTACAGTCTCTTTTTTAGGATTTTGAATACTGTTTATTGTGTTATTTAGATCAGAAATTAAACTATTTGAATTTGGAATATCCAAAGTTAAGTCTTTATCAGAATCTATCAGGCTTACATCTAAATCTTCATAACCAAACAAACGATTATAAAAGTGTTCGGAAAAAATAAAAGAGACCAAGTAACCCAGTTGGTGATGTAATTAAAAATACCGGTTAACCGAACAAAAAAGACCGGTTTTCGGTTTTCTTCAAATTTACAAAATATTCGAAACCGATCGATTTTAAAAAATAAAGAAACCGGTTGACCGGTTTTCGGTTTCGGTTTTTGAATACTCTAATTTCCATATACGTGTTTTGAGCGAAATTGCATTTTTTGTTCAAAATACAACACGTATTTTTGGTGCATATTTTCCATATATTTCTATGCAAGCAAAACATGTGCAAAATATCTCAATTAATGTGTTCAATTTTAAAAGATATAGAAAATATTCTGATCATCACTTAATTGTGTCTATACAACTCTGTTATCGATGATGATTAAGAATTATAAATTCGAAAAAAATTACATTTGCATTTGACAAGTTCAAAAAAAATTTAAACGCCATTCAAGGTGGTAGTTATAAATATAACAAGTTTAAGAAAGAAAATTTAATAAATCGAACAAAAAAAAAATGAATACAAAGTTAAATTTTTTTATTTGTTTGAACATGAAACGTCAAATTAATTTCAAAAATTCGAACACTCAAAACACATTTTTGCTAGTGGAAACATTTTGAAATGTTTTTCTTAAAACATGTTATTTTGGTCATAATGGAAACATGGTATAACCAAGTTTAAAGTAAATCCACATACAAAAATATAAAACTCGAGCTAACAAAGAAACATTTTTTTAAAATCAAAAATATATTGTTTGTACTAGCTTATGATTTTGATAAATTTTGATTTAAATGAATAAAAATGTTTTCTAATAAAATGGGTTAAATTAAAAATAATAATAATAATAATGAATGCGTATAAAGTAAAAGTAAAAATAAACTTGTATATTTTAGTTTTTGAAAATTATGAGGTTGTTTTTACAAAAATTAGAAATTTGTTGCTAATTGTAAAATACATACCAAAGCGCATAACCAAAATTTAATGAAAGACAAACGGACAAATTAAAATTACAATCAACTCAATTATCAAGTTATTTGTCATACATATATATTTTTTTATTTTCCTTTTTGTGTCTTTGTAATAATGATGAATTTTATTTTATTTATTGTTTTTAATAAATTGGAAATGTTTTTAAATTTTTATTGTTTGTTTTCTTCTTTTATATGTATATATTTCTTCTTTTATTTGCATTTGTTGAAAAATATTTTATTTCGTTTTATGTTTTTCAACGTCTAGAAAATGTCTAAAAGTGTCTATAAAATATGTATTAGCACCTTGTTAAACATTTTGTAGTTATAGAGTATTTTTATTTTTTGATATTTATATAACTACATTCTTATACCCTCCACCATATATGGTGAGGGTATACATATATCAGTTTGTCATTCCGTTTGTAACATGTCGAAATATAGGTCTGCGAATCCATAAAGTATTTATATTTGTGATCCATATGCGATTTCAAGTCGATGTCTGTCTGTCCGTCTTTGATAGTAGCGACCGGCAAGTAAAATATTTCCTCTTGTTTCTTCATCAGTCGTTTAGAATTAAAACTAATATTTTATATTCAACTCAAATTTTTTTCACCACAAAAATTTTTTTCAACTAAAATTTTTTTATATCAAAATTTTTTTTCCCATCAAAAAATTTGTTTCCACACCCAAAAAAAGTTTTTCACCTCAAAAAAATTTATTCACCTCCATAATTTTACCCAGCAATGAGTTTTGTAAGAATAATAATAGATATCTCGCATAATAATAGCCATATCGCATAAAAGATGCAGATGATTTTCGAATTCAACGGAGAACGACAACGCAAATGCAAAAAACACTTTTCTACAAAGGTTTTAAACTATTTAATGCTCTTCTATGTATTGTAAAAAATGAAACAAATAATAATGTATTTAGAAATGAGTGTGAAAAATTTATCAGAAATAATGTAAATCTATAGAACTTACAAGAATATTTGTTATAAGAATTTTTGTAAAATTTCCTTGACATATTTTAAAAGTATTTTTAATACTAATAAATAATAAATAAAAAAAAATCTCGCATAATGCCTCAATCTTGTTTTAGCCATCCGTAACATGACGTACATGTATCCATACGGTTGTCTATTTTTAAATCATAAGGTTGTCTCTTTTGAATCAAATTATTCGTGTCGTTACGTTACCGATTCCAGCTTTAGTTCTGATTACAATTAAAACAATTATGTATGTAAAGTAGGGTTGGCTTATGGAAGATTTTTTATTTTAAAAAGTATTGACTGAATGTCTATTTGACCAGCTCTGTAAATCTACGGCCGTATTTATAATGAAAAATTAGTTAGCGTCTATCATGAGTTCTATTTATAATAAATTTCTTATCCACCTTTGAAACTCTAGTTAACGAACTATCAAACACTTACTAAATGTTTGAAAATCAGCTGTTTTGTGTCAAAATAAGTTTGTAAACAAAAGTGAAAAATACAATAAAAAAATTTGTGTGCAAATTTGTGAAAAAATACAAAAAAATTTAATGATAATGGAAATTCTTGACCAATTAAATGATTTGGACCTTTTAAGAAGTGAAGTTCGTCGTCGTTCTCCTAAAATTTATAAAAAGAGAACAAATCCATTTTTTAAATATTCCGACGCTGAGTTTCGTAAAAAATATAGATTCACGAAACAAAGTGCAAAAAAATTAATAAATATGGTGAAGGACGAACTGAAAGGAAAGGGAAAAAAGAATGTAAACCACAAAGTTGATTTTCTTTAAAACAGGTGGCATTATTACAAAAAAATATGATGGCATCACAATTTTCAGAGTTGTTTTTTTAATATTTTTTTGACAGAAGAAAAGTGATTATAAATAAACTCTGTACCAACTAGCAACTAAGTCTAATCGGTATACTTGTTAGTACATCGTTGTGTGCGATGTATTAGCAGCAACTAACTTTTCATTATAAATACGGCCACTAGTGTTTAAAAAGTGACAAATTACTGTTTTTTTGGTTATGGAGAAACAAAATAAAACAGAATCACAGCGAAGATTTAGAAAATAACTACGACGTTGTAGTGTTATAATTTTGACATCATGCCATACAGTAAAATATTAAAAATATGACACTTGCAATACTGTGCTCTTCGTAGTCCGCTTGTGTTCATATCGCAGTTCATAGAATTGATAATCATTTGTGAGTTAAGCTAGATTTACACGATTAAAGGCATTTTGAAAATTTATTTTGATGTTCTATTTACACGTTTCAATAATTTGATCAAAATATACTTTCAATAAATTTCAAAATCTTTTGATAAAAATTTTTGTATCAAAATTTGTTGAAGCTAATTTACGCTATTGGTAAACTTTTTATATTGAAAATATTGACTTTGATCAGCTGTTTTGCTTCTTTTGTGAAATAATTTATTATTATAAAAAATAATTTGTTGTTATAAAAAAAAAACAATTAATAAGTATGGACGACGACACAATTATCTTTGCATCAACATTTTTAATATTGGAGGAAGAAGTAGCTGATAATAATGCAAAAAAAAGAAGAAAACAAAAGGAACATTGGGTACGACCTTTTCTTTTGGAAGGTAATGGTATGTTTGTCTCTTTTAGGGAGAGATTGGAAAGTAATGATCCCGACCTATACAAAAACCAGACGATTTTGATTATTTGCTTAATCTCGTCGCCTTTTCAATAGAAAAGGCCAATTTTAATATGCAAGAATCTATATGCCCCGGAGAACGCCTGGCAATTACTTTGAAATTTTTGGCGACTGGGGACAGTTACGCTAGTCTGATGTTCTTGTTTAAAAGATCAAGATCATCGATATGCAATATTATGCCTGAAGTCTGCGATGCATTATATAAATTTTTAAAAGATGAATTTTTAAAGGTAAAACCTAATTTATTAAATAAAAAACATATCAAAATTTATATTTATTGCTACAGATTCCAGCAACAGAGGAGGAATGGGAGAGTATTTCCCAAAGTATAAATAAAACGTGGATTTTTGCAAATTCAATCGGGACATTAGATGGAAAACACATCGATGTTTTAGCACCAGCACACTGTGGAAGCCCATATTTCAATTATAAAAAGAAAAACAGCAGTTTTGAACTACAATTTTGTTTACATCGACGTTGGTGCAAAGGGTAGGGAGTCCGATGGCGGAGTATTCAGTAGATGTTCGCTATCGAATGGATTATATAATAACACGTAGAATTTGCCGCAACCGAAACCACTGCCCTGTAGACAAAAACATTCCATATGTGATTGATGCAGATGATGCGTTTCCCTTAAATTCCAATATTATGAAATCATACAGTTTTCGTAATCAAAACACGAAGGAAAGAATTTTCAATTTCAGGTTGTCCAGATTTAGGCGTTTTTCAGAAAACGTGTTTGGATTAATATCGGCCCGATTTCGCGTTGTCAGAAAAACAATGGAACTTTCCCCACCAAATGTTGTCAAAATTGTTCTCGCAGTATGTGCATTACACAATTTTTTGAACAAACGCAAGTGTGGTACCTATGCACAAACAAGAAACTACGACCAAGTGAATGCGGGTAGGTCTATAACGGATGGATGATGGCGTGAAGAAGTGCGAACAGACAATATTTTGTTTCGATAGAACCATTGTGCAATTAAGGTCGTCAAAGCGAAACATCCATCTCATTCAACAAGAATTCACGGAATATTTTTTAAATGAAGGAGAAGTTCCATGGCAAAACAAGCATATTTATTAAAAATTAATGAAAACCCCAATAAATCGAAATAAAAATTTGTATGTATTGAATCAAAAGAATTAACATGCTGTCAAATTATTTATAAATATCAATATTGCCAGATGCGATTTTGATGCTTATTTACACGGCATCAATAAAATCTTCAAAAGTTTTGTTCAATAAATTTTGCTGTTTACACGAGTTTGAAGCATTTTAAGAGCATTTTTGAAGAAAATTTGAATCGTGTAAAACTAGCTTTACTATATAACTATTTCAAAATGTTTCAAATTAAACGACAATATTAAATGCCATACCCCAAACTATAGTGTAAATAAACACAAATTATCCACATGATTCGCACTAAGTTTATGGTATAAAACATTATGTTTTGTTACGGTTGGTATTTTAATTTTTTATTATACCCTACGCCATATATGGTGAGGGTGTATATCAGTTTGTCATTCCGTTTGTAGCATGTCGAAATATAGGTTTAAAACCCCATAAAGTATACATATATTCGAGATTTTTTCCCAATCACAAAATTTGTTTTCACATCCAAAAAAGTTTTCCACCTTACATTTGTTTTTTTTTTTACCACCATAATTTTATGATACACACAGACGAAGGAGCATTAGTAGAAACATGTGTTTCTTTTAATGTTTCCTTTTTAAGTACAGACGATGGAACCAAAAACGAAACATCAGTTCTGTGTGTTTTCATATGTACTACTTTTAAACATATATACGCGGAGAAAAGAATATTTTTAAAAATTGCTTTTAAAAATGTTTCATTATTATTCTGTTAATTTTTCATATGCTGCTGTTTTTACTTTTATTTTTATAGATATCACATTTTATGTCCCATAATTCTCATAAATTTTTATATTCATATCCAATTTTAATTCTTTTAATTTGTCACCATTTTCGTCTCTTTTATTTTATTTACTCCGCAAATTACAAAAGCACCGCACAGAACGACTGCTCTCAACGAAGTTAGATAGAAAAAATTGTAAACATCGATACAGACGATGGAACATTGTGTTTGGAAACATAATATATCAAAAAAATTTGATATTTGAGGAATCAAAAACGAAAAATGAATTTCAACAGGAAACATTGCTACACACGATGGAACATTAAGTGGAACATGCTCATGCTTCCTCTAATGTTGCATCGTGTAGGGCCAGCTTTACTTGTAAAGTTTTTTTACATTATTTGTATCAAAACCAATGAGAACACTTTTTTAATGTATTGGTGGAGGGTATTCAAAAATTCGGCACAGCCGAATTTAAGCCTTTTTTTACTTGTTTTATTTGTAAAATGATTTTTTTTTATATACATATACTGATATCTACACACAGCAATGAAAAAAAAATTAACGTCCGCCTGTCCGTCCTTTCATCTATCATCCGCTGTATTTTTTTATTTTTAATACAATATTGTTGTTTTTATTGTTGCTTTATAACTAAAATAACTCTTTGCTGTAGTCTCTTGTTTTAATTTATTTCTTTGCTCTACGTATTTTGTTTTTATTGTAAAAAATACAAAAATGATTTGCCATTTTTTACATTCTCCTTCTTCGTCATCAACATTGTCGTGATTGTATTCGTTAAAACATCATTGAAAATTGTATAAACCAAAAAATTTAACGAAAAATATATATATTTTTTTTATGGAACTAACAAAAGAATGAAAAAATAAATAAATAAAAAGTGGAATAACACTAAAACACGTTGTTTGATTGCTTTATGGCCTGTCAATATTTATTTTTATTTTTATAATTTTTTTTATTTAATCTTAGTTGTTTGTTAAAGTTTATTTCTCTCTAAAACAAATTTTATTGTTTTTAAAAGATTTTTAGAGAAAACATCTGTCGTCTCACCAGTCTCACTGATATAACCTTCAATATTTTACAAGTGCATCATAAACCAAAACGAATAATTTTTGTTTATTTGGCATCACTGTTTTAAGATATAAAGGGGTTTCGAAAACAGATTTTTCCTTTGTTGATATCTAATTTGTTATTACTTACAATAAGAAAATTTGAAATTAAAACAAGATTGAGTTATGATGTTCTCAAATTATATCGTAAATTACAGCAGTTAAAAAACAGAATAAATCATTTTACATTGAACAGAAAATATCAACTCTTACTGAAAGTCTGTATAGTTTGATTTTTGAATGACTGATTCAAATAATTAAAAAATATATTTCTTTGAATTTCAATTGGTTCTTCAATTAAAAACAAACTCTAGGTATTGCTTCGTAAATAAACTGCAGTCGGTAACGGAAAATATATTGTGAGCTTTTTCAAATCAATTCACTAACAGTGGAAACAAAGGAAAACGACAAACCAATACACACAGTCTCTAACATAATTTGTAAAAAAAAAACATCATCAAAATAAAATGATAAGCTAATTTTTCTTATTTGATTTCAATTACCGACTATTGTCTAATTAAATATATTTGAATTTACGTATTAATCTTTAAACAAAATAAACTATTTTTATGTAGTTAGTATGTACTACATATGAACAGTTTATTTTGAAAACGGTGTAAGTCCGAGTTTTTTAAAAATGTTTTGTTTAATTTGTTTAAAAATCTGAATGCTATCTTTCAGATGAATTTCCTTGTGATCTACGTATGTCTTATCATTATTTTCGTTACAAACAAACCCATTACACCCTTTCCACTTAGTGATGTAAGGGTATCAAAAATTGGTGAAGAAACATAATAAATTTGATGAGTTTATTATTTCTCTAACAATTTTAGAGCAAAAGCCCATCCTCCAATGCCAACAAAAATGTTCTACCAATAATACTATAAAATTTGGCTGTTTATTTTCAAATTAGACCAGCTTTTTGAATGTTTTAAAATTACACCACTTTCAAAATAAATATTTTTCCTAAATCTCTTTATTTTATTAGATATATGCCAAAGAGTTAAATCTAATTTAAAAAAAAAATCCTTTACATATCCTCAAGCCAAATTATTATTTTCTGAAAATTTTGTTAATCTATAATCCAACTATTGTTCCCTGTTATAAAATTTTTTTTATTAAATACAATTTATTGGTACAAACTTATCCAGTATAACTATGTAAGATTGATAGTTTTAAGTATTTGAATGTATATTTGCACCTTATATACTATTAACCATATATGGCCCATATAAATAAATAATTCCAAAGTTATCGAAATTTAGACTAAAAGTGGACTTGCGTCACTTTCCAAACAAACAGCATAGTATATGTTTACGAACAACCAAAAGTAATACAGACAATAAAATAAACTTGTGATTATTCTGATATTTCTATAAATTGTTATGTATACAAAAAAATATTTTTAAAAACAATATAATAAATACGTGAAAAAATGCATTAGATTAAATATATTTTAAAATTGTTGATTTCTTAAACGAAACTAGCTTATTTTATAAAAAAAAAATCCAAAAATATTTTATAAATAGGCGTATAAATTAAAAATAAACTTGCATATAAAATCGCAATAAAAAAAGATTATAAATATTATAAAAAAAGACACATCACTATTCTTCTAAACGTAATGGAAAACTTTATACATTGTTGTAGCTGTGATGATGATAGTTACACATATGGAAGTGTGAATGAATAAATGATAAATGGAACCGACGACTGAGAAACCAGCTTATACATAATGGGAATTCATTTAAAAGATACAATTTGGATTTCCGCTTTAAGACACAACAAGCGATTGTTATTATTGTTCTATGCGTATTACAAATAGAGGGGTGGCTCTACTCTCATTTGTCGTTGGTGAAATTATTTAATTTTTTTTTCTAGAATTAGAATTTTAAATTGAAAACGAAACAGCAGACGACGAATTTTTTTGTATTAATTTTTTTTCTTGATTTTAAATTGAATATTTAGCAAATTAAATAAATTATATTCAAACTTTTTATAACAACCTTTATACCTTAAGCTTTATTTACACTTGGACACGGAGTACACCCATTCTACTATTTTCCAGTATTAGAATGTGAAATATAATTTTGCAAAAATTTTTTTATAAATTTTTGCATTTGGTATGGAAATTAGTAGCTACAAAAAAAATCCCTATATATTTGAAGTCCATTAGTTAATGAACTTAATAGATTGATAGAAAGCCGTATTGGATTAGCGCTTATTCTTAAAAAGAACATAATAAAAAATTTTATTCGTTTTTGGCAGGTAATAAAATTCTTATGGAACTATTATTACACCTGCAATAATGTAAGCAGCGAGTTTATTTAAAATAATTTTTAAAATCATGCCCTAAGATCAATTTGTCTTTTTCAAAAATGTATCTCTTTTATATTAGTGTTTAATCTTTTCCATTAAAGTATTCATTTTTAATATAAGAAGCCTAATTGGCCTAAAAATGTAATTTTAATGCTATGAGCATAGAAGTATATAAATAAAAAACTATATCCCTACGACTCGCCTAAAAAATACACCTACAAAAAGACTTTTGTTGATTGAGATAATTTTAAAAGAAAGAATTTTATTCAAGAGTTAGCAAATAATTTTTGTTATTTTTAGCCAGCATTAAGAATCTTATTCTGAAGAAAAATCCATATTAAATTTTCTTACAACTTGTCGTTATATGGCACTGGCCAGTATTGTTAGATTTTACTGTTTGTGTTCCAAAATTTTATGTTATAATGAACAATTTTATGAGGATTCATTTTTCAAAACACATTCCTATATTATCAAAAATTTAAAATATGGTTTTGAAAATAATTTCTTTATTTTTATTTTTGTATCCCGTCATTTTGATATCTTTGACTAACCTTATTTAAAGTTATCAGGTGAGAGAATGTATTTTTTGTTGAAAATATGTATTTAATAAAATTGTATAGGTACATCATTATAAGACAAAAGGTTTAAAAATACTGGGCATTTTGAATTTTTTTCCATATAAATTTTTAAACGTTTGAATCTTCCCTTCCGTATTATAAAATTAGTGCATTTGAAATTTCTTCTTAAAAATTTCCACTTGTAAAAAAATATAAAATTAAATTAAATTGAAAACTACATTCCCAATATAATAAGATTCCTTGAAGTTTCGCTAAATAACATGTTTATTGAATCTTCACTTACCTCTGAGACAGATTCCTCATCCGATTCGGAAAGATCCGTTACCGGTGGTGGATAAAGTTCCGTATCCGTATCGGAGTTATCGCTGGTTATGATGTTTTGCAAGGCATTTGAGATTGCATTAACAATCCCAACGGATGATGAAAGGGATGATGAATTCGACGATGTCGATGTTGAGTTTGAGCGGGAATTACTAGCAGCAGCTGCGGCAACAACTGACGATGCAGCTGCAGCGCTTTTAAGCTTTTGCTTGAGGGCAGCAGCTGCAGCAGCCGCAGCTTGTGCACCAGCACTAGAGGATCCACCAGCACCCTTAGCGGCTGCAGCAGCGGCTGCCGCTGAACCAACCAGTAGCGGTAATGCGGAGGTGAATTTTAAATGGGCGTCTTTTGAAGATGACATGCCAGATTTCGCAGATGATAACGTTGATTTTCCTGATGAAACCGCTGCTGCTTGCTGTTGTAAGGCGAGGGCTGCAGCAGCAGCGGCAGCAGCTGAAGAGGCTTTCTTTGATTTTGATGAAATACCCCCGACAGCTCCACCTCCTCCACCTACTGAACTTGCGGTAGTTGTTGATGATTTACTTGAGGTAATTGTGGGTACAGTACCAGTAGCCGTTGACGTTTCTGCCGGCGATGGTAGTACTGCATTTAAGGCTGCCATATCAATATCTACCACACCACTAGCGGGAGATTGCATGCTTGAGGTGGCGGTTGATACTGTTGCGGCTGATGATGATGCAGTCGTAGATGCGACGATAGTTGTTGCTGAATTTTTGGGCATTTTATTGCCGTGGGCAGTGTTGCTAACTGCAGAGCTTGAAGCAGAAGATGTTGGAGGTGTAGAAGATGAGAAGGAAGTGGCAGAGTTAGAGGAATTGGTGTTGTTATTGTTAACTGATAATTTAATTTTTGAGTTGGCTTGGCTGTTATTGGTGTTTTTTAACCTAGCTGCTTTAGCCAAGTTGGTGGCAGCCGCAACAGATGCAATAGAAGTTGCAGGACCGTTATCCAAGTCGGTAGCAGTTACTGCTGCAGTTATTGTATCTAAGGACGACGTTGTTGTGGAGGAAAGATTTGATATTGAGGCGGAGGAGGAATTATTGTGACGTCCTGCTGCAGCATTTCCTTGTTTAGAGGACTTTTTATTGTTGCTACCAGCAGGGTTTTGAGTTTGTTGATTATTATTGTTGTTGGTCGCAATGGTTGCTATTGTGGCAGCTACTTCTGAAGCTGCAGTCAATTTAAAACTATTGTTATTATTGTTGTTGTTGTTTTTCTTAGTTTTTGTATTTGCTTTTTGTTGCTGTTTAGTTTCTACTGCTGCTGCTTTATTATATTTTGAATTTGTCCCAGACGTTTTTTTATTCAAATTTTGTTTTTGATCATCTTTATTCATTTTCTATAATTTCGTGAATTTTTTTTTTGTTATTCACAAATTTTAAAAGATATTTTTTTCTCTTTTTTATAGTGATTTCACTTTTTTTGTTGCTATTATTATTGTTGATTTCTTACTTTTTCGTTTTCTTTTTTTCGAATTCTTTGTTCACACTTTTTTCTATTAAAAAAAATCACTTAATTAAAAAAATTTGTTTTTTTTTCAGAATTTTAAAAGGGTATTGCAATAGTAATGGGAAATAATTTTAAGAATTATAACAATTATATTTAAAAAAATTCCACAATTTTACTATAGGAAATCTGCTTCTTTAGTTTTTATTTGTCACTTGATTTTTTAATTTATTCAATAGTTTATAAACAGTTATATTTTTCTATGTTAAAAATTATAATTGCCGGTAATTTATAATATAAGTGCTGCCAACACTTTAAAATAATCTTATTTTTAGTACACAAATAATATTGAACTCAAAAGCGCTTAAAGCTTAACTTAAAATGACACTTTTTTAATTTAAATCTTTTAAAATATATACTTAAAAAACATATGAATTTAATCTCCTAGATGAACTACAATCTACATATTGTAAGAAAAAGGCTTTAATTTGTTACGTAATATTTTTTTTTTAAAGAGAATCATCTGTCAGGAATTTTTTCTAATTCGAATATGTTGCTTTCTTTTGAAAGGTGAGCAATCGATGAGAGCTGTTGTGCTCTCACCGATCGAAAAGTGCTTTGCCAGTACTTGTTTATATGAATTAACTACTGTTTTTTATTTATTGTTAAATATTTCTCTTCAATTTTGTATAATTTATATATTTTTACTGTAAAAAAATTGGTAAATTTTCTCAAGTTAAAAAATTTTCTCAACTTAATTTGATCTATATTTGCAAACATTTTGATAGATCTATATATGCAAACATTTGATGAAGGCAAATCTGTTTCTAATAGCGAATTTTCCAATTTAAATTTTGACTTTTAAGTTGAGAAAATATAAAGTTACTGTAAAAATTTCATAAATTTCAAATAAAAAATCTCAATTTTTATACAAATTTTGACAATTTTTTACCTCTGTTTCATTTTAATTTTGAATAACTTTAAGATGAAACTCATTATTAATTTTAATAACTAAATAAAAATCTGATTTCTTTTTTAATTTCTTCCAATATTTATTAAATTGTGTGTTTTAAAAACTCATAATCAAAACCTTATATTTAGTACTCCAATAAGAAACTGAATTTTGTTTTAATTTTTATGTAAAAATTTAATTCACCCCTATCGTGAATAAAAAGTGAAATGTTTCTTCCCATGGAATTTTCATTCCCCTTCAAGCGAAAATTTGCATCATAAATTTCCCATGAAATATTTATTCACTTTGAAGAACATCTGTTCAAAATAATAAAAGAAATTTTAAAATTAAAGAAAAATTAAGAATATCAACAAACTATATAGTTACTGAAAGTTAAATGTGAAAAAAAAAAATGTTTATAGTTGGAACAATTGCAAGAGGGGGAAATACAACAACGAAATGCTCGTCGAGATTTGCGAAATTGTAAGTAACCACATGCACATTTTTTTTGCATATTGTTGGGGAGTATGCACTTTATACACATAAACTGTCCTAAAAAAAATTTATTTACCTGAAGATCTAATTATAAACAAAAACTACTGACATTTTCTATGTAGTTCCCTGGAAAAAATAAAAAGAACAAACTGATGGGAAAAAGGAAAACAACTGTTTTAAAATAAATATTCACGATAAGTGGAATTTCTTTGAATGTGAACTTTTTTTTGGGGATATTACTTACAAATGAATGATTAGAAAAATCGAACAAATTCCGAGGGAAAATTCATTCACGATTGGATTTGAGGAAAAAGAGAAAATATTTCGAGCGGAAAAATATTCACGATATTTTTAATTGGAAGAGATACATATTTCAATATTTTTGAACAGAAATTTTTTCAAACCATCTTATTTTCATTTTTAAATTGTACTTCTAGCTAAAAATTTATTAAAATTAGGTTTTTGTACAGAAAAAATGTTTTAAAAATATATCCAAAAAACAGAACCAATTTCTCTGTATATAATTGAATCTTATTCAAAAATTATTTTTTACCGGGCACCATTAATTTTATGCAATTGTTGTTGATAAATTATCATAACTTTACAAAAGTAATTCTAATACAATTTTACTTTTAAATGTAATGAAAAAAATTTTTCAAACCTTTTATTTTCATTGTAATAAAATGAAAAAAAAAACTTTTCATTACTTATTTCAGAGAAATAGGTTTGATTTATTATATACAAGTCATGTAATTTTCTTTTGCAAATTTTTAATTTTCATATAAAACATATGACTGAGTGGCACTTATAGAGCATTCCATTGCTTCAGACCACAAAATTTAAGCTTATTTGTATATTGAACATTAAACAAAGAATGGAAATATCATAAATTTATATCAATGAAATTTTGAAATGAAAATAATAATTTAATACCCATTGCAAATAATGAAAACAAAATTAATGAATTTTTTTTCCTTCGAATTTTTTTTTTTTTTCAAATAAATAAAATATTTTCTGCTAGATATAGCAGATTTTGTTTAAAAATTGCACGTTTTTTTTTTAAATATTACAAATACTTTTTAGCATATTTCTTTTTAAAGCAGAATTTTATTTAGTAGCCACCGGCAGATTATTCACTTAAAAGTTACCACTGAGAATTCACTATTTACATTAAGGGAAAAAGATGAATTTAAAATGTATTGCATATTCTGACAACCATTAAATGAATGGTACATTTGATGACTATATAACATTTAAGAAAATATTTATTACAAAATGTAACAGAAATTTATTTTTCGGTCAGATTTACAAATTTGGTACAATATTTTTAAAATTTATGAATACTTTTTAAGACACACCTGCTTTAAAAAAAAATGCCCAAAAACTAAATGATTTTCTAAAATGTTACAAGTAAAAATACTAAAACTGAAATATCAATGTGGAGTGACTCATATATTTTTTTATTTAAAATAAACAAAATGCTATTGATAAAACTACTCATATTTCCTAATTAAAACGTAATTTTATTGAAAAACAAGATGGAGGGTGTGCATTTTCTAAAAACAAAACATCGATATTAATAGCTAGAATGCAGACTTATCAAAGTTATTTAAAACAGAAAAACCGACCAAAGTACCAGTATACAAGATCAAAATAAAATTTAATTAACTGACGATTAATAATGGGGTAAATTGACTTTAATCTTTGTACCACACATACATATTTTAATTTTAATTTAAATATTTCAAATTTTCCATAAAATCACTTGGCAAAAAATTATTCAAACTTAGTGATTGTGTGCACCATTATACCCTGTATTGACTTTTGTCCTTTCTTCTTTTCATTCAAGCTCATCTCACACACATACATACTAACTTACATATATTTATATATAACACATAAGCACCACTATCCACTATACTCTCAATTTCCCCTACATAATGCATTGCTGTCAAAAAATGAAACGAACCTAAAACAATAATAACGGCTACTTAAAGTAAATTAAATAAATATTAAAGAAAAAAAAAACAAAGGAATTTTGTTTCAATAAAAAAAAACACGTAATAATATTGAGTAAATTTAATAATAATAGAAATATAATACAAAATAAAATTTAATGCAAAGAAAAAAACTTGTCAAATTAATATAAAAAAAACGAAGCATAATAAAAAATGAAAAAATATATAAAATTTTCTGTAGATGAATAATAAGGGAACTCACATTTACAAAAAATATACCTAAACTAAACTCACATACACACAATACTTAAAAACTCACGACTATTAAACAACGACACAAAGAGACGTGCAACGAAATTCGAAATTAAAATGGAATTGAAAGAAAAAAATATTTTTCATCATTAAAGGGGCGTGTTGGCAAAAAGGGCGTTATAATTTTCCATCATTTTCTACAAAATTCTTTAACAATTTTTTTTAATATCACTTTTTTATTGAAAATGCAAAACTTTTTATTGTAATTATTAATTAAAAAAAAAGAATTTATTTCATCATAATGATTAGATTGGGAACTTTAAAATTTTTTTCTTCACATCACATACAAAAAATCAGGTTTTTGAAACCTTTCATTTTTCATATTTTTAAAGGAATTTTTCCCATATTTTCATAAAAATTTTATAGCACTTTATTGGCTTAATATTTTTTATAAAAAATATTTGTTTTATATGCAATTTCTTTAGTAAAATTTTCAATTATTCACCAAAATTTTTCAAGAATTTTCACGATGCGTTAACGAAACTTGAACGAATTAAAAAAGACGACCGACATTTAAGAAAAAAAAAGGAACATAGAGAAATAGCCAAAGACAGAGTTGCATAAAATGGTACTGTAGTTAGGCATTATAGTTCATTTTTTTGTTTTATTTAATTTTTGTCAATTTGTGAATTCATTTTTTTCCATATTTTCGTGTTTCAACATTAATTTTAATTTAACACCTTGTGCTAAATTGCATTTGAATTTTTTCACATCGTAAATGTAGCGGTGTAGAAGTTAAAATTTCGCGATATTTTTATTAGTTTTTTGGGCTTTAAACAAAGAACTAGATTTTTGCTGTTGTGAACAAAATACTTGTTCCCTTCTGTTATATTTTTGGGTATCATGCCATATCAATTTCAGTACATTATACTTTGCAGCGTGGAGTACTCCACCATTGTAAATCTTGCTTAAGGGTTTAAAAAATAATTGATTTTAATTATTTTAAATTTTGTTTTGAGATGTTATAATAATTTTTCTTAAACTGCTATAACATTTATTTAATTTATATGTTTTAGATTGCAGTTTTAGAGCTTTAAGCATAGTGCCTCATGTCAAAGACTGGTGATGAATATTTCATTGTTTATACTTTAAATAAACGAAACGATTTTATAGTTACCCTGTACGACTTCAATATACTTGAAATTGGCAAATATTTTTGAAAACAGATTCTAAATATATTTTGCGATAAGCTATTAACGTTTGCTTATGTTATTCCCATACGAATTTGACATAAGTAACATTAAGAGTTAACACTAAACTTTGGCATCTATTGTCAAATAGAAAATAAATTTCATTCCCTTCCCTTTTAATTTAAATCAACCACCTAGATATTTGAAAATTGGTTATCTTTAACTTAATTAATTGGTTATCTTTAACTTTGTAATTATAATTTAAATTCGAGATAGTTGAAAATTTATTAATATTCAACATATAATGTACCATTATTAAACTTAATATTTGTATTATTGCTAAAAAAAATACCAGACGTAATGAATAATTAAAAGGTATTTATATGTATATGTAAAAATTGTAATGCGTTCAGAGTTTCACCTAATTTCAACTTTAACCTAAAGCGGCCAATATACTATCAAGCATGCTGTACAGCATCGCTTGAAGACTGTGTTTTTTTAATAGCCATCAAACAAAGCTATATATTATCAAATCTATAGCATATTATACAACAAGCTTGATAGTTTATCGGCCGCTTAAGATTATATGTGGAATACATTTTTTGACAATTCTGCAAAATAGAAACGAAAATCACAATAGAATGGTTAGAAATGTCACCTATATTTTAAAGCCCAAATTAGTTTATTTTATTTCAGCACATCGAATTGTTTGCAAAATACTTTTTGTTAATTCGTGTATCATATTATAGGTTGTTTACATTACAAACGAAATCTAGTATAAACAGGATTTCAAAAATACAGTACTGTATTGTATACAAAATCAGATTTTGATATCAAGTTCAAAATTTAATTTTTAGTGTATGTAAACGCAGTAATGCAGCACGTGACTAACAAAAACTAGTAGTTTTGGTAAACTACTTGTATTTGTCAAATTCTACAAAAAAAAGTACATCAAAAACACCTGGATTTAGTAGTAGTGTAAACTGGCTTTACAAACTAGAAGACGAACTAGTTTAATAATTGGAAATGAACTATAATCCAACCCAACTATAAAAGGTACTATATATTTTAATACCTTTTTAAGCAACTGTTTATATTAATAGGGCCACATGAAACACTTTTTTTAACACGGGTTTCGGTTTTTATTGGTTCATTTCATTTAATTAATAGCTTCCTTTCATTAATTTCGTATTAGATTTATAACATATTTTTCGTTATCATAATTTATTTAATGGAATTCTTTATCTTTTGCTGATTTATGTTCTTTAATTTGTCTTTTTTATTGACTTAACCTCAATTTGATATGCAAAATCGCGTGTACTTTTTATTTGTGTGCACTGCCGTATGAATAAAAAGTGACTAAATTTTTTCGCTAGTATCACATAATTCACACAGTTGCAAAATTGAGTAACCATTTTTTCTTATTGCACAAGCACAGAACAAATAGAACTGTAAACTTTACTATTTTTTATTTAAAATGGATAGAATCACGCTGATTGTTTTTGCTTCACAAACGAGAACAGTTGTGCTGGTATAACATAACTTGTTGGAAAACGCGGCTAAGACAATGTTTTTTGTTGGCTTAAAGTTTCAACCAGCCAATACATGCACATTTTTATTTATTCAAATATTCAAGAACCAATCCCTCTGGGCCAAATATGTCCCAACGCCAATGGTTAAATAAATACAAAAAACATTAACACACAGAGCTTTGCGTATGGACAAATTTTATGACGTGTGTTACAAAGAGAACAAAAATTGTGCGGCTTAAATATTAGTCTAATGTGTGATGGCTCAAAGAGATAAAAAGAAACGTACTCATGTTACTTCTCTATCTAATAAGAAATTTTACAAAATTAAATGTGTCCAGTTTTAAAAGTTAAAAGCTCTAAAAAATTTCCAGTAAAAATGCGATCAACTTTATCATCTATTTAGTAGCCCTTTATAGTGTGACCATGAATTTCTCGACGCGAGGAATTCTCGCATCAGATACTGATACTGTTGTCATTTGTACTGTAGTGGAGAACACTTGTCCGTTTAATTTCTATATTTATTACAATAACCTAGTCTATAGGCCATAATCGGTTACAAATTTCTAAGAGATTATAAAGCAAACAATTAAAATTGAATACAAATATAATAACATGTATTAAGTGGCATAAAATATAATTTCTATGTTATAAAATAAATTAGTTTTTTCTTCGAAAAACTCAAAATTTTACCAAAAATTAAGGCTTTATTTCTGGAGATAATAATAAAGATTTGGATGTAATTGCTAATATATAATGGGCTCATTTATCTTATGTGGGGCCCCACGGCGCTGGTCCCAAAAACGGCAAACAGAAAAACATTCATGTCATATTTTTGTTTAGCGACGCCCGATAAAATGTGCACTTCATCTAAAATTGTTCACAAGAAATCATAAATAAAAAATTAATAAAAGAGAAACATTTGTAATACCAAAAGCTATAATATTTAGTACCAAAAAAAAGTACCAAAATTGTCGTCCCTGGACTGCGCAGTGTTCTTGTTAAAATAATAGCTGTATTTTTAACGTGGAACAACGTTGGCTTCAGTTATTCCCTATAATTTTGTCATAAGTAACGTTTTAAGCGTTAACATGCGTGCAGTTAGCATCGATGAGTAAACATTAAACTTTGGCTTATGTCAAATTTATATGGTATGACATAAACCAACTTTAATAGCTTGCCGCACAGCAAAGTGGTGAAAAAAATTTCAAGTGACCTAAATTTCGACACGGGTATAAAAAAAATTTAATTAATAATTTAATATTTAACGATTTCCAATTAAAATCAAGAACCGAAAATAACTGTTATTTTTTAAAAAAGCACAAATTTGATCGAATACAATTCAATATTGCACGCAATATACAAAAATAACAATGTCGCAAACATTAGATTTTATATTTCACTCTCCAATTTTTAGTTAAATTTACCCATGTGCTTTAAAATTGCAATAAATGAAATAAAAACTTTTTATAAAAGTTTCTGACTGATTTTTTGAAAACATCAAGTACTGTTTTATTTCATAATAAATTAAAAATGTGCCTATGCCGGAAGTTAATTGATTGTCTTTATTTAAATCACACTGTTCATTCTTTTATTAACACTAGTTGACATCGTCAGAATAATAAATGTATAAATTTATCGGGTTTTTGGTCGATAATTTATATTTTTAATTCTTAATTTTTGATAACGAAAAAAATTAAAGAATAACTTTTTTTATTTAAAAACAAATAAAATTCATATTTTTAAATGTTTTTGCTTAAAATTTGAATATAAATCTCACAGAATAACTAAATTTTTGTTTGATTGAAGTTAATATAAAAATTTAATTTTATATGGTAAACTGCAACAATGTGACAGTTAAAGTCCCAGTGTTAATGGGGTTTAGTAAGGATATATTAAGGTTAACAGTACTTTAGGTTATTTCGTTATGGCATTTTAAAATAATTTATAATAAATAAAAAATTCATAATTTTATATAAATGTAAAATAATTATTTTTTGACGACAAAAATTCACAAACAAACTGAAAACAAAAGACGACACCGTTCAATACGTAATTCTAATGGATTAAAATTGTGAAGTTCGTATTTAACAGTGCGGAAGCAGATACACTGAAACGTATTGTTTTGGACGGTTAGCGTGCCGTAAAAGATGAATTCATGATTCCGCTGGAGAGTTTGTAAAAACGTTTCTTGGGAATTAAATTTTTTTAATCTGAAATATATCCTTTTTTAGAATTTATTATCATTTTTTTGAGTGTATGTTTAAACAATCGAAAACTTTTTTTTCCAATAGTTGTTTTTATCATTTTTAAAATCGAATACAAAAATCAGACAAAAATAATGTGTGAACCAAATCTAAGTTTACCACAAAAAATTAATTTAGAAGTATTGCAGAAATCAAATGAGCCAACCATAAAAATTGACGAAATTGTTTTGGATCAGAATCATGTCAAACATAAAGTTTCCTACGAACAAAGAGAATACAATTTATTGCCAATATTTAGTGATCAATACGACCATTTAAATGAAGTTTTATCAGTACAAACCAATAATTATTTGTCATGTCGGTGGAACAAATTTTTAGATGATGTTCCAGAAAAATACACACGCATACGTTTATATACGGATTATAGAAAAGCATTAGAGTAAGTAAAAACAAGTAAGAGCGGCTAAATTCGGCTATGCCGAATCTTATATACCCTTCACCATGGTATTCTGAAGGAGATGAATACATCGTTGGAATCTACTACCTCATAGCTCTCCACAAACAAGCGGTATCCCCATTTATTTTTTCTTAAATGTCCAAAAATTTTAATCCAAAATAATATGTCATGTAAAATCTCAAATTTATATTTTTCCATATGTTTCAGCGCTTTTCTTGTCAAATTTGGCATTTTCTAGGCAAAAAAAAGTTGGCGACACTACTATTTATTTTTTATTTATATCATTCACAATAGTTGTGAAACGTATTTAACCTACGTATTTATCTTCACACTCTTATTAAACAAAGGGATTTTACTGGAAAAATTAGAGGTAGTCCTGGTTTTTTGCTAATATCTCAGCCATTTATTAACCGATCTGTCTGATTTTTAATAGCAAACAGAAATGGATCACATGTAACAGAAATAAAAAAGAATCAAGTCCTCATCATGTCTGGGTTCTTCGGAAAACCCATTTCAACACACAGACGGACATCGTTAAATCAACTTCGCTCTTCATATGGACCCAGAATATATATACTTTATAGGGTCTAAGATCAATATTGTAGAAATTACAAACGGAATGACAAACTTATATATACCCTTCCACCTATGGTGAAGGGTATAAAAATATATAAATTCATTAATTCAAAGATTTAAATTTTCTTAATTTAAGAAATCGTGAAGTCAGACGTAAAATATTAAATGGCCAATTTTATGGAGTCGACAATAAACTGGCACCTATTCCACAATTAAGTGATCCGCGTAATTTGGGAAGTAGATTTACAATTAAACAGAAAAGTTATAATCGACCATTAGGCCATTAGTTGTATACTTATGATATACGCAGGAACTAGTGGTGCTGATAAATTCGACTACTAATCAATATCGATACTACTCGTTACTTTTACAACTTTTTTTAAATTAGAAAACTGTAAAATTTCAAACTATATTTTTTTTTTAAATTTTTGATAAAAAATCTTTAATATTTTTTACGTTTATTTAAATCTTTATTATTTTATAAAACAAGTTTTTAAATTTTTTTAAATTTTGTTTATAATTTTTATAAGCTGTGCCCCTAAAATTAAAAACAAAAGTACCGACCTAAATACTTTGGGCACGCTGATTTTAATCGTGAACCTGGTTTTATCGCAAAATTTGTTTTAAGTTTCACTGACTTTTAACGCAGTTTTTTAAACATAGAATTTTAAAAATAAAAAAATTATATCATTACCTGTTATAGTAAATACAAATAAGGCCTTTAGCAACAATTGGTTATCAAATTTGGTTAATAAATATAAAATGGGTACTCACCAGAGAAGACAAGTTTGCTTCTTTTTTTTTTTAATCATAATTTCTTTTTTCATTTTTTTTTTTTTTTTTGATTTTCCAGCTTTAAAGTAGCTTTTTCGAAAGATTTTTGAGCTTTAAACTGTTTTTTTTTACATTTTTTCTGCATCAGTGATTTTTCTTATAAGAAAAATATTTTTTCTGCTAGTTTTTTTAAGTGTTTTTCTCCAACTTTTTACTTTTGCTTTTTTGCCAATATTTTCAAATGGTCTTGCCCTTTAAATTGATGCGAAAAAAAACATCGCAATTTTGCAAGTGAAAAATCATTTTTTTATATGGAGTTTAACAGCTTTTTTTCAAAAAAAAAAAATGATCTAAACGAGTTAAATAACAGGTCAATTAAAAAGTCCACGGCCTACCACACTAAAACACATTTTTTCGCAAAATTCGTTTTTTTTATTCAAGGGTGATACACAGATTATAGCGACCCTCCAACTTTTCGATACCATTTTTGTAGTACGATTTGTCCTTTGCTTCAAAATAGGCCTCAGTTTCGGCGATCACCTCTTCATTCTTCGAAAATTTCTTCCCAGCGAGCATTCTTTTGAGATCTGAGAACAGGAAATAGTCGCTGGGGGCCAGATCTAGAGAATACGGTGGATGCGGAAGCAATTCGAAGCCCAATTCATGGATTTTTGTCTTCGTTTTCACTGACTTGTTTTTGGTCAAAAGTGAGATCACGCGGCACCCGATTTGCACAGAGCTTTTTCATACCCAAATATTCGTGAATGATATGATGTACACGTTCAGTTGATATCTTTAGAGTACCTGATATTTCAATCAATTTCAATTTATGGTCATAAGAAATCATTTTGTGGAGTTTTTGATGTTTTCGTCCGTAACAACCTCTTTTGGGCGTCCACTGCGTTTACCGTCTTCGGTGCTCATTTCACCTCGTCTAAACTTAGCATACCAATCCTTGATGGTTGATTTTCCTATGGCAGTGCCCCAAAACTCGTCACCAAGCCAAGTTTTTGCTTCAACTGTATTTTTTTCCTTCAAAAAGCAATATTTTATCAACACGCGAAATTCCTTTTTATCCATTTTTTTCACAATAACAAAAGTTGGTTCACTCGAAATGCTGTAATTCACAAACAATGATCCTATCAAATTTATACACTTGTTTTTTGAAGGTTATGGCTAACTAAAAATCATATCGATTTAATAGTAGCGCCATCTACCTATGTAAAAAGCTGACATTTTACGGTTCTTAAAAGTTTTTCGTTCTTATTTTTCAGTTTAAAAATAATAAAAAATTATGGTCATGTGAAAAATTACTGTAAAATACGAGAGAAAAAAAGTTTTATACATTTATTACAAATTATTTACTTTTTTTTTTAATTTAAAATTTTTTTTACATTTTTTATTATAGTAAAATTAATAAAATGTGTTTTTTATGATCTGTATTTTTTGGTACACATTTTTTCAAGTTCTTTAAAACCCCTTATCTAATACATTCATGTTGTAATTTTATATACATAATTTATATTAATATTATTTAGATAAAAATCATCAAATTATCTTAAAATATAGACATTATTTATACATACTTAAATTATACATCCTGATTATGCAGGATTCTAAAGTCAAAAGACTTTTTGTAGGCTAAGATACTAACAGATTTTTTTTTTGGTAATCACGCCCATACATAATCTTAAAATTTGCTTAAAGTTTTTCTCTATTTAAGCCTCTATTTTTAGGTGATGTAAAGGATAAATCATTTATCAATTCCACTTTATTATTTCTTTTACAAACAAAAACTTGGCAAAAACTTTCTCGTTTTTACATAATTTATGCGAAAAAAAAACATTAATATTCTACCAATTACTTGGCAACCAATTTTTTTTCTATGGATTTGTAGAAAAGTGAGAGAAACAAAAATGAACTCTGATACTAAATCACAAAATGTGATAATAGGTCCGTTCCAAACTGTTACCGCGGTTTCCTAATCTTAACAAAACGCGTTCCCATACGCAAAAATTGGGTATTGGGTGCCCATAAAACTGTATTTGTGAATCTATTTCTAACGAACAGCAGAAGCAAGGATTAACAATAATGTTAATGATTCTGAAGAAATACGCAAAAAACAACGTCTGTTTAATTGGATGAAATTTTCGAAGAGAAGCAAGAAGTCAATGCATTTTTCATAAATGAGATTACATTTGAAATAACATAATAATAACGATAAATTTTGTGGAATATTTAATTTAGTTGCAACCGAGAGATAAATGGTTATCCTTAAGATCACCTTAAATAAATTTAAGATTATATATGGACATGATTTGCAAGTCTGTAAGATTTTTTTTTTTTTTTCAAAGTAAAAATTACTTTGGATGTTGTATCGTCAGTAAAAGTTCAGTAGAAATTAAAAATTAAGCCTCTAAACTATATATCGTCAAATACAATCCGATTGTTTTAAGGATGAAATTTCTCTTTTAAGAAACAACAAGAGTGGTCAGATTTTCACATCCAGTATCCTATACAAATGCTCCCCATATATTTTGATGATAATTTGATCGTTCGCATGGAAGGAAGGATTGAATTAGTATTTGTAATATCTGAAAATGCTAAACGACCAATAATCTTGCCGATGAACAGGCCTTTTGATACAACATTTCCATAAAAAGTTTTATCATGTTCACCACGAATGGTTTTATACAAACTGCCAGGTTTGCAAAAATATGAAAGCCTTAACGATAGTACCTGAAATGGTCGTATTACCCAAAGCCCGCTTATCACCATTTACTCGACCATTTTCTTATGTGGGTATTGACTAATTTGATCCGCTATATGTGTAATACACATCGAAGTTGCACTGGCAGTTGCATAATAGCAATTAAAAATTTCATTGCCCGGCGAGGTACACACATTGCAATATATTGTGATAATGAAAAAAATTTTAGAGTAGCGAAAACAGAGCTAAGAAATGCAATTAACAAAGTAGATTTTCGATAAACTTTCTATTAAGTTTACCATTTCATCTACTACTTGACACTTTAACCCACCTGCTGCACCCTCATATGGGAGACAGTTGGGAACGTTTGGTACAATCGGTAAAAAAGGTACTTCATCAAATTATACCAAGTTTTATATTCAAAGATGATACACTCTATAATGGATTACTAGAATGTGAGCGTGCTATTATTTTAAGACCACTTACTTATGTCGACTTAAAATCAACAACAGATGAAGCTCTTACCCCAAATCATTTCCTATTGAGATCACTTGGTGAATTAAAAAAAAGACGATTGCTTGCTTAGAAAGAATTGGAGAAAGGTACAGTAATTTGCTGACGTATTTTGAAAACGATGGATTCAATCTCAAAGCATACAAAATGGTTTCAAAAATGTAATCCACTAGATGTTGGCGATGTAGTTATTATGGTTGATATAGCTCTACCAAGAAACAACTGGCCTAGAGGAGTAATACAATCAGTCTGTAAATCAAAAGATGGCAATGTTAGAAGCGCATCATTCCTTACAAATGGCGGTATCTTCAATCGACCATTAGCACGATTGGCAAAATTAGAAATAATTTAACGGGAGGAGAGAATGTTAAGAACAAATTTATATACTGAATTTACTTTCTATTAATCTTGAAAATAGTAGCAGAAGTTTCAAAAACAATTGTAAAAAACTTATATTGGTAAAAATATCTTGAGTTTGTAGGAGAGAGAGGAAATAAAAGTGGTAAATTATACCGAGTTGCTTGTTCTCGGCAATTCGTTTTGGTTTTTCATTCATTTTAAACCAAATGTAGACCAAAATTTGTTGAAAAAAATGTCTGTGTGGACATAAAGGCAACTTTAAAAAAGAATTGCCGCTACAAAAGTTGCTCTGTGTGAAATAGGACTATTAAAAAATAAAATTTACTTTCAAAAAATAATTTATTTTCTAACATGCAGACAATACAGAAATTATTTTAATTTGACAATTAAAGTGATAACGTAAATGTCCAACGCAAAGACGCAGTGATTTATAAAATTCGACTTTGTTTACACTCGCGTTGGCGTTAGAAAGTGAAATGTAGGTGAGGCATTGAACGCTAGGGATTTACAAAATTTGGGCAAAAATAAATAAATAGCAATTAGAGAGATGATATATATACAGTGAAATATAAAATAGGTTTAATAAAATTGGTCCTATGTCAAATATTGGTTCTATGTCACATATCGTGGGGTATAATTCTGTAAAAACATGTTCAAAAGTTCAAATCATGATATCCCCAATATATGCTGTCCGCTAGGTCAGATATTCTAGTTTCTGAATTGATAAGTAACGTAAATATCGGCTTCATAGTTTCCGAGATAAATTCAAAATGCCGATGGTGTATTTTTGGTTTTTTTGTGATCTTCAGATTTTATGCGTAAAATTTTTGCCTTTCTAGCCGGGCCAAAATCCACAAGTATATGCTGTCTGTTAGGTCAGATATTCTAGTTTCTGAATTGATAAGTCACGTAAATATCGGCTTGACAATTTCCGAGATAAATCCAAAATGCCAATCTTGTATTTCTGTTTTTTTTGGGGATCTTGAGATTTTATGCATCAAATTTTTACCTTTCTAGCCGGGCCAAAAATCCACAAGTAAGTTCATCAGTTAGGAATCGAATCGGAGCAATTTTTGTAGTTTTTGGAACTTTTCAGGCTTCAAAATTCTGTGGAAAAAAAAATTACAAGGAACTAAGTTAAAGTTACACCCGGTTATTTGTTGCTCGAAATGAGCAAAATCTGCTTGAGAATACAATAAAGATCACGTGCAAGAAATAGCTTAAAGTCGATTTGGTTTGGTAACACCATTTTTTTTATTAATTTTAATAAGCTCAATACATTCAAACACATATAGGAGCTTTCCATGATTAATGAATTGCAACATGTTGTTTGATAACAATGATCGTGGATTTTACATAGATTGTTCGATTGATTCTGAGTTGAGTGGTATACCTACATGGTGCGTTTACCACCATAATTTTTTGTAGTCATAAACATCAGCACAAACTCAACTAGTACAAAATGTATTTATTTTTTTTTTTTTTTGCAAACAAACCTATTAGATCACAGAGCTAATCCTTTTCCTAATTGTTTCGCGAAATATTTTAATATTTATTGTTTTTAAGGCATAAACAAGAATACTAGCCATGTAAGACGAAGGTGTAAATATTTGAAAAGGATGCCGGAGTTTTTGAAGCATTTGGTCAAAATGCGAATTAAATTGTCCTAATAAAAATTCAGAAATCTCAATTAAAATTAAAATTTTTAATTCTAAATTTCAGTAGGGGTTCATGTCAAACCCCACAGAAAACTGTCATTTTCGGATTTGTCATCTCCGATTTTAATAAAATTTACCACAAATATTGTAAATGGGTAGTGTTTATCAAATCATTAACCTTTTGACCCCAAACCCTTTCGGTTTTCGAAATATGACATCGACGAAAGTTTGCTTACGACCACGTTTTCCATCATAACTCAGGAACCAAATGAGTCTCAAATATAGAGAGGCCTTAGTTTTCAAAATATATTTTTTCACAATTTTAAAAAAATTGGATTTTGAAATATGGGTCTTTGAAGATTAAACTTAAAAAATTACCTTTAACCTTTTAATACATTTTGAAGGTAATGTTTTCACCTTTAAAATGGTACCAATAAAAAAATTTCAGGTTGTATAGTTTAGAAGGTATAGGTTTTTGCCAATATTTATGACGTCATATTTCGAAAACCGAAAGTGTTTGGGGTCGAAAAGTTAATGATTTGATAAACACTACCCAATTACAATATTTGTGGAGAATTTCATTAAAATAGTAGATGACGAATACGAATGCTGTGCGGTTTGAGCTGGAATTACCCAACTAGGATTTAGAAAAAATCCGTTTAAGTTTTTGAGTTCAATAAGCTATAATTTTAGAAAAATTTGGTATTTCTCGTGATTTTGAGGGCTCTAAATCAAGCTGTCAAGAGTCCAATTGTATTGCTCATTTCGAACTTTAAAGTTCTCTTTAAAAATGCATGGAAAACCATTAGTTTCAGCTTGAAATTACGGGCATAAAAATTAAGAAGTTTTGAATCTGTTTGTACTTAAAAAAAATATTATTAATTAAATTCCATTCCCCTACCAAAATTTTAATAAAATCAAAATAATTAACTTTTGTGATGAAAAATACTAAAACTTTGCTGTAATATTCCTCTTAAAAGTTTCCCATTAAAAAATTCTTATTAACAGCATTTGATACATGAACGAAAAAATTATCGCTTTTAATTTAAAAATCATACAAAGAAATTTAAAAAAAAAAAACTGTTTTTATAAGTCGGTCGAAATAATTCCGCGAAATTCATACATTCCTCCGGAGGAATTATTCCCTTTCTTTTATAAAAGCAGGGAGTAAATATCATTAACATTGGACATTTTACTTTGCATACTACAAGTTCCAACATTTACTACAGCTGGAAAATTTCAATACAAAATGTAAACAAAAGTTTCCAAGAAACGGACAATCTAAATGCTGTTATTTTAAATATTCAAAAGGAACAATCAGTTCCTTTTGAATATTTAAAATAACAAAAAGCATGTAAGATAATAAGTTGTTTAATCTACATTGGTACAAACGAACAATTAACTACAAGGTTAAACAATATTTCAACAGTGGATTAAATAAAAAATACAGATATTCATACTTATAATTTTTACAAAATAGGCTTTCTTGTTCTCTACCGCCTCTCTCGCAAATATAAATTGAAACCTTTGAATATTAACTATAGTATTAATTGCACATTCTCTGAAAGATTTCGTTAAATTTCTTTAAATGTTAACACTAAATATTATTTTATGAAACAGTTATGTTAACAAATCATTTATAAAAGATTTAATTAAAAATATTGTGAATATTATTCTTTTTATTTTTACCATAAATTTATTAAATTATGCAGGACAAGGAATAATTTTAGTTTCTTAACCAGCGAAAACACTTTTATTCACCCTTAGACATTTAAAACCCCGAAATTTCAATTACTTTCAGACGTTTCTTTTTATACCCTTCACCATATATGGTGAGGGTATATATCAATTTGTCATTCCGTTTGTAACATGTCGAAATATAGGTCTAAGACCCCATAAACTTGATTTTTTGTTACTTGATAGGAGAAGGAAAAAACTTTATAAAATCCATAAAATTTTAGATAAAAAAAATTGTTTTAATGGAATTTCCAAAAATGTGTTGCCTCTTTTTATTAAAAATTGCATTAAAACTTTTTTTGTATCTAAAATTTTACGTATTTTATTAAGTTTTTTCCTTCTCCTGTCATGTAACAAAAAATCGAGTTAGGGCCTTTTTATATTAAGCCATCGATATATTCGTGATCCTTTTGCAATTTTAAGTCGATTTAGCGATGTCCGTCTGTTGAAATGCCGATCACGGCGCGGGGGTACTAATTTTTACCTAGATTAAGGGGCATCCTCCCGAGCAGTTTGCTAGTGAAAAAGAGTTAAATTGGTCTAGCGGTTAAAATGTTTTATTTTTCACCAGTCGCTTAGAATTGAATAATTTTTTTCACCACTAAAATTAGTTTTCACACCAAAAAAAAAAAAAAATTCACCTTTAAAAAATTTTTTCACCTCCATGGTTTTACTTCTAAAGTTTTTTAAATTATTTGTATCAAAAACAGTAGAGAACATTTTTTTACGATATTGGTGAAGGGCATTTAAAGATTCGGCGCAGCCGAATTTAAGCCTTTTTTTACTTGTTAATATTTAAAAATAGAATTACAAATTGTTACAACTACAAAAAACTTAAATGGTAATAGCTAATCTTAATAAAAAACACATTATAAACTACTTTAGTACATAGTACTTCTAAATATTAAACTAATTATTTACTTTTGTAGTTCTTGCATATTTGCCTCAAACAGAGCCGTATTGATTTTATGCTTTAATGTTAGCAATATTTCGCGGCTTTTTAATTCACGCATTTCATTGGCCACATATTCACCAAATATTGTAAATTCATCGCGCAAAGTAGAAGATGATGATGAATTCATTGCCGCAGATGATAATGAGGCTGTTGTACCGGTAGCAGTTGCAATTAAACTATTACGTAAATGTAATTTTGAATTGGTTGGCGATGTTGATACCGAAGCTGTTGAGGAATTAAGCAATGATAAACCCGGCGATTGCTGTTGTGTTGGAGTAGCTGTTAGTATAGTGGTGGTATGATGACCGGATGGATCATAATAAATACGTTTTGTGGTTGTTGAATTGGAGCCAGTGGGAGATAGTGTTTGTATATGATGTTGTTGTTGTTGCTGCTGATGAGAATGATGGTGATGATGTTGTTGGTGTTGCTCATAATAATCACCATTAGCATCTTGATGTGTCTCCCTTCTTTGGATTTTTATTATACGTGTTGGTATTGCATGTACTGTTGTAGTCGATGATTGTGTATGGCCAGCATTGACTGTAGAAACAGAGGCAACACCATGACTTGGTGTAGCCGTATGATAATTTAATTCCTCTTGCTGTTGCATTTGCATTGCGTCTAAATTTGCTTCCACATCATCGATATGATGCAAATCTTGGTGTTCAGTTTCGACTGTCGTTATTTGCAGTTCTTCACCCGCATACGCATCCTCATGATGTTGCTGATGTTCCATGGGAACATGTGTTATTTCCTTTATAGTCATTTTTGGTTTAGCATCTTCTATTTCTTCCACATCTTTTGTAGTTTCCTCTATTAGTTTTTCCAATTCATGCGAACGACTTGACGCCGTCGAAGTACCAGCACTTGCCGGTACTGCCTCGTATGTAATAGTTGTGGGTCTACGTTGTAAAGTCAAGAATTCCTCATTATCATTACCCGATCCAACACTTGTGTCGTGACCTCCCTGTGGTATGGCTTCCCGTATTATATATTTTGTGGTTACTGTACCCTCCTCGGTTATTTCGGCTTTAATGCGTCCCTTGTTGGAACGACATGCCTTGGGCGAACTTAAAAATTGTAAATATTTAAAACCAAACCATTTGGAATTGTAGGGTTCTTTTCTTTTCATACGATTTATCTCACGATGATACTGGGTACGCAGAGTATGGAATTTCTTTTCAATCTCAGTAATGGGTATGTTACCACCTAGTGTATCGGAAACTTCTACCAACAGCTTTTGTTTAACATCCTTTTTTCGATAATCTTCATGGGTCATATCCCACAACCCCCTACGTTTGCGATACTCCTGTATCAAAGCCAATGTCTTTTCCCTCGTCCACTCCATGGTTACGTCGTCGTCGGAGTTTGTTTTAGATTTTATATTTTTTCTAATATACCATGGCACAGCATACCAACATCATTGTCGACATTTAACACCAGCCGTTTTAATCAAACCAGGGAGTATGCGTCGTGTAAAATATAAATTGCTTCAAGTTTAAATCAAAGCTTTACATGCAAATGAAAAAAAAAACGCTGAAAATCGGAAAAAGTAACACCAAATGAGAGAGTGAAATAAATTGGAAAATATAAAGTTATAAAAAAAGTTTTTTTTTTACAAGCAAAAAACAGAAGAGTTAAAGTAACAAAATTAAAATTAATTACTTCACTCTAAAACTTGTTTTTGTTACTGGGTTTGTCCAGTAATTTGCAAGAAAAAAATTTAACTAGTAAATATGGAAAATATGAATAAAAAACGGGAATTAGATGAGAAGTGTTCTACAGGAACATTACGGACTTCCATCTTGCTTCTTCCATCGTAAATAAGCTGAAATTTATATATTTTGTTTACATTTATAAAAAAATATTTAATGTGTTGGGACAATTTCTTTGTTCTAAATTATATTTTTTTCAAACAGTCGTTTTTTTTTTTCTTACAAATTCATGCTTTAAAAAAAATTATCCAGTAAAAACCAGTCATGCAACGAAATGTCACTTTCTCCTTACTAGTGTTTTCAATTATTCGACCCTGCCGGTTAATCGGTTACGTAATTTTTCGACAACTGTAGGCAATTGATTAATCGGTTATTCGGGTCGATTAATAGGAAAATTGGCGATTAATCGATTGAATGTTTAATGCAAAATAAATGTATTTTTTTCATCAATATGAACACACAGAGAGATTTTTGTTGAAATATCAAGTTAAGTCAATTTCGTTAGTTTCTAAAGTGTTTGTTTAAGACAATTCAAAGCATTCTGAGATTTTTTAAAGAATCACGCCTTATAATCTTGGGTTTTCTCAGAGGAATCTGACGGCTCTTTGAAAATAAAATGTCAGACGTGTTCAGGGGAAGTAAACCCTTACCGAATTCTTAAATATTTTTGACTTCTACTGAAGTTCCTACTTCATTAAAATTTGTTGATAAATCAAATAAGTAACAAAATTCCATGTTTTCTTTTTTAGTTTTTATGAATTTTTTCATAGAATTTTAAATGAAACTGTTAGAAAATACAGTTTTCGAATTTAAATCAATTTTATATTATTATTTTATAACATAAGTAACATCATGGTGCTTGTTAAGAATATACATAGTCACATGTTTCATTACTAAGAAGAAATATATATATATATATGTATTAATAGGTTTTTGTTAAAGCTCTGCTTAGAAGCTATAGCTTCTCTAAAACTATATTAATTTTTTGTACATAAAAATATAATTTTATATTATTTAAAATTTATTTGTTAAAAGGAATTTAAACAAAAATAAAAATTATCTATCATATTTCCTAAAGCCTATATAACATTTGCTTTGGTTCAGTCGAAAATAATTTGATTGTATTTTAGTTGATGTTTTTTCTCCGATTTTCTTGCTGAAGTTAAGAAAATTATGTTAGGAAGTTTTAAGAAAAATAACAGAAAAATTCATATTTAAAATTTAACCGGTTAATCGACCTATTTTAATCGATTATTCGAGTCGAATAATCATTTGTTTCGGCATTAACCGAAATAGTTGCGATTAATCGATTAACCGAATTTGAAACACTAATCCTTACTGAGTATTTGTATAAACAAGCACCTTCCAGAAAAACCTTTACAAATTTTTGAGTTTTTTACTGAACTTTACTGAGAAAAGTAAACGAATGGACCTAAAACGTCAATGTGTTAACACTTAACGAAAACAATTTACCCCCAAACATATATTTATATAATAAAAAAATTCTTCGATTTAAAGAACGTTTAAAATTGTGTGGTAGATGGCCTAATTATGTAACCAAAACTATATGTCTAACTTTGTCATGCGTTATAGGAAAGGAACAAAATAGGTATCATGATCTCAATATTTAAACCCTAAAAGGTTATTATAAACAAATAGATTGTAGCTACGACTTAGAACTTCGTTTATAAAGTAGAAGATAAATTTAAACCTAAATTAAATAAAAAGTTGTTTTGACAACAAGTTAAAAATCGCACGATATTCTCTCCAGTTATGGCTGATATTCGGCGCACTCTAAGTTGCGTTTTGCAATTGGTTAATAATTGTAGTAATTAGATTAACCATTTAAGCATTAAATAATGAACTATGAAATTTAGCTCTTAATATCTGCTATGTTAAAAATATTAATGATTTAAATTATATCTTAAAGTCTATGGCCTAATCTATAATTATATATTACTTATTTCCTATCAGTAATAATTAACAGATACAAAAAAAATATAAACTTTAATGGTCCATAACTCGGGAACCGGGTGTCGCCGACAATTATTTTTGCATTGTTGAACTCAGCATTAAAAGTTCTGTCAATGGTGAAAAAGACAGTAAAATAAAGACTTCAGCAATCATATAAGATTTATCATAAATTTTCGAGTTGCAAACTCTTTCCATATTGATGATCCTTTTTGATTAAGCACTTTCTTTTAACTACACTACATTTTCAACAATGTTGCTGATTAATGATGACGTTTTGTTGCGATTCTTTTATTTTTGTACGGTTTTCTCGACATATTTTTGTTTATCATTTTCTTTTTTTATACTTACAGACAAATAATTAAGTTTTTAAATAAAAGAATCGGGTTTTTGTATATTTACAAAAATTTTGTTACACAGAATACAGAAAATTTTGTAAAATTTCTTCGCTTGACGCCAGTTGTGTATATTTTTTTTTATCTTGTGTTGCCAACGTTTATTTTAAACATGTTTATATATACATATGTTGACATATCGACAGGGTTCGTAGGTAAAGTCATTTACTATTTAGCAGCACTGCGTTTAAGACGTTTTCTCTTATTACGGCATTTTTAAATTTTAATGGGGTACGAACTTAAGCCATAAATGAATATAATTCTTATTAAAATGAATCAAAGTTATTAAGCTTTTACGAAAAAAATCTTGTTTTGTGCTACATATTTGTTTTTGTTTCTGAATTTGACTTTCTTTGCTGTATATTCATACTTTTATATGCCCCTAAAAGCAGTTCTACATTCGTTAAAACAATGCAGCAAGATAATAATAAATTATATTTCTTAATTTTTGTATGCAAAAATTGCAGCATATGCCAAATGCAGCAAAACGATAAATAAGTATTTTTGTATTAAAAATTTGCTGTATATACCAAACAGTGGTGAGCTCAGCAATACAATGCTCATTAAATGATACAATTAGGGGTATAGGGAAAAGTCGATGTTGAGCCTTGTTTCTGTATAAAGTTTTCGCAAAATGCAACCTTGCTCTGCTTTCTAAAGGGTGAGTCACAGACAATACAATTAATATTATTCTAATGAGGATAATAATGCCGTTTATTTATGATATTTCTCTATCTAATAAGAAATCTTTAAAAACTAAATGTGTCCACAGCGTTAGAAGTTAAAAGCTCTTAAAAATTTCCAGTAAAAATGCAAACAACTTTATCAGAGTGAATTAATACTCTGTATAAAGTATATATAACTCTAAAGTAGGTGATAACGGTCTATCTAATAAGGTATTTTAGAAAAGTTAAACTTTAAGCTCTAAAAATTTTCCACCAAAGTTGCATAGAATAGGGTGATCATGTATTTCTCGCATAGGATTCAAGAACGGGGTGCGGTAGTCACATTAAAAATATGCTCTCTTGATTACGACAAAATACAAATAGTTCATTACAAAAGGTAAACAAAAGACGTATACTTAGAGCCAATTTACACAGTGACTTTTTTGCATGAAGTTAATGCTTGGAATTCTTGTTTGCATGGATTTCGTGAATTGTTTTGACATTTCTTTTTTTGTTGCTTTGTTCACATTCAGTTTAAGAAAATAAAGAAGAAACGTGGAGAAAAAATCATCGTATAAATATACATGGCTTTTACGAAGCAACTTTAAAAGGGAATTGAGAAAAGAATTGTGCAATCAATTTCATCGTGTAAATTAGCTCTTATATCACTGCCATGCAAATTTGACATAAGTAACGTTAGAGTTTAAGGTTCCATTGGCCATACGTATACGTAACGTAGTGTAGTTACAGATAAGCGATCATTTGTTTTTGACCAAGACTTATAATTTCATTGTTATTATTTGTTTTACACAATTTTTAAATTTTATTATATTTTCCTCTATTTTAATAAACATGTGCTGCAATATTTGCTGTCACGTCACCGACTCTTTCTGTACACGTATGTTAGAAGAAAAATTGTTTCTTCGGTAACATTAGGGTACGTTACGTCTACATATGACTAATGGGGCCTTAAGGTTTGTTTAGCCATACGTAACGTAAAATGATTGTTTTTTGACTCATTCATTGAATTGAATCACGTTATGTATAAGTAATTCTAGCTTTAATACTAAGGAAGGACATAAGCCGCACAAACACAGCTAATGTATTTGTTACTTTTAACTTATTTTTTCTTTTTTCAAGATTATTATTGACTCTCTTATGCATTGCCATTAACATGAACCATACACTGTATGTTTTGTATCTAATTATTTTGGCTAGGGCCAAAGGAAAACAACAAATAATTATTAAATTATATGTTAAATTCTTATATTAGCTAATTTCATGAATATAAATTGTAAAGTTTTATTTTATAGCTATGTGTATTTTATTAAACTCTGTAATATATTTATTGGCCTAAGGTGGCTTTAATATTACAATAAAATAAATAAAAAAATAATGTCGAAAAAATCTCAAATTCTACTTAATGACTTTAACTGGTATCGTTTTGCTATAATTAAAACTACCCCCTACCATGGATTAGGCGTCAAGTTCACAAAAGCTCGATAGCTACTAACTGTGACTTTAACAGACACATTTGTTGTTTTTTTCCATTTAAAATTTAAATTTATCTGTTGGTTAAATTTTAACTGGTCATTTAATTTAAATAAATTAAAATTCTTGTATTTTTTGTTTGGTTATTTATTTAAAAGAGTTTGTCAAAATTGTAAATAAGGTTACCATCGAATAATATTAAATTTAAAAATTTTATGAAAACTTTAAATAAATAGTTTAGGTTTATTTGAAATATCAATTTTTTTCAAATAAATTTTAAAAAAATATTAAACCCTTTTGTCAATTTGTATTTCACAGGGCTAAACGTCCAATAAATTTAATTTATTTGTTTATATTTTTGCTAATTACTTTATTTTGATTATAAATTAAGTTTTAATTTTTAAAATAATGAATGTTTGTGCGTGCTCTTAATGCATTAAAAGCTTTAAAAACAATTCAAAAAGCTTATTTATTTAATTTAAACTGTTTTAACATCTACAGGAATTTCATATTAATTTTAAATTGGTTTTAGTTTAAGCATGGTGATAAAAAACAACTTATTCCCACGAATACAACATTAATTTTTTGAAATATTTCATTACATATGCTAAATTATCTCTTTTATATTCTTTCATCACAGCAAATTAATTTTAATTTTATTTCATCTTTTTTCTGTTCCTCGAAATTTAACAAGCACAACCACCCTCCGGATCTTTTTGTTCATTTTGTTGGCCCAACTGTATATCCTGCATAGTCTCAGATGGTTTGCTATCAGCCGAAGAATCCATACCGGGTAAAGCTGCTGCGACACGTCTAAATAATAGCTTAACATTGTAGCCCGATTTGGCACTGGTCTCTATAAACATAACATTAAGTTCCTTAGCTTTACGTTCCCCCTCCTCGGTAGACACCAAACGTTTGTCAGCCAAATCAGTTTTATTTCCAACCAACATTATAATGACATCACTACCCCTTTCTGTGCGTACATCGTCAATCCATTTAGAGGTTTGATAAAATGAATTAGTATTAGTGATATCATAGACAACGACTGCCACAGTAGAGTCACGTATATAGGATGGGATTAAAGAACGAAAACGTTCTTGCCCAGCCGTATCCCATAGTTGAAGGCGTACGGTGCGATCTTCCAAGTACATGGTTTTCGATAGGAAATCTATACCTATGGTGGCTTGATAAGTATTATCAAAACTATCGTACATGAAACGAGTAATCAGTGAAGTTTTACCAACACTTTGTTCTCCCAGAAAAACGAGCTTAAATTTACGCAAGGGATTACCAAAATCACCGGATGACATGGTAGCTGGAGGCAAAGGAGAGTGAGGATTTGGTGACATTGTGTTATGTTTTCAAAGAGTATTTATTTTCTGCTGCTAAACAGAAATTTCAAATTAAACAAATTAATATATATTTCTTTTCTTTAATTTTTTTTGCGAATTTTTTCAACTTATAGATTTTTCGAGGAGTTTGCTGACCTTTTTCTATTAACGTTTACGAACTATTACTCGTTGATTATGCATAAATGCAAATAGCGGTAAAAGGGATATTTTTGGTCCTTTTTAAAACACCTTAAGAAATTCCTTAAATTTTTTTAAGGCTGGTAATATAATTTTTTAAAAAATGTATTGCCAGATAAAATAATGTAGAAATTTATTAAAAAAAGGATTAAAAATCCTTGGTATAAAAAAAATATTTAATTAATTCTATGAACGAATCATAATTAAACTATGATTAACAACAAAAACGAATTTTATTTATTGCTACTTGAATGAAATGAAATACAATTTGACTTTATGTTTCCTTTTTTAAATTTTGGAAAAAAGTAAAAAAAAATTTCTTCAACAATTTTGACATTTAAGGATTCTGCGCAATTTATCCGTTTTGGGACATATTGATTATTTTCTTTTTTGCAATAATAACAAACAAAAAAAAAAAAAAAAAAACAAATTCAAAATAGAATTGTCAAGTTAATGTATTTCAATACGAATAATTCTTAATTTCATGTAATTCATCATCCTGATTTTAAAGTTTTATTACAAAAGCTATTGAATGCTTATAGAATCCTATCGTGATTATATTGTTGAGTTAGTGACACAGTGCAGTATGAAGCGTCAAAATGTCAGGACGCTATCATTGGTGGTTTGTACATTTACCTATTTATTAATTGGTGCTGCCGTATTCGATAGTTTGGAATCGGATTTCGAATCAAAACGTTGGGATTTTCTACAAGCTGTTAAAAATAATTTCGTTAAAAAATATAATGTATCGACGGAAGATTTTCGTATGATGGAAATTGTTATAATCGAGAATAAACCACACAAAGCTGGGCCACAATGGAAATTTGCGGGTGCATTTTATTTCGCCACTGTTGTGCTAGCGATGATTGGTTATGGCCATTCAACACCGGTGACCATAGGAGGAAAAGCGTTCTGTATGGCATATGCAATGGTAAACAATTATTTTTTTATAATGTTTGCGGGAAAATTTAAATTTTATGCATGTTAGTTTACCTGCTACAATTTACAACTTTTTAACTACATTTGAAAAATTTTAATACAAAAAGTAAACAACTTTCAAAAAGAACAAAGTACACTCAAAAAAGTATGTCAGTACATGATATTGTGTGGTTATCAGTAGTTGTTTTTTTTACTGTTATTACAGAACAAAATAATTATTATAGTTATAAAAAAACGTAACGAAAAGTACTACTGCATTTCATAACAGTTGTTTACAACAGTTATTTTTATTATTATATTAATAAGTACCAGAGAACTGCAAATGCTGATTGCAAAACGTTCATACGCAATTAACACAAGAATAAATATGTGTTTGCGTTCAAACGTTGAATATACTCCAACACACATATTTGTTGATGATTTTAAATCAATCAAACGCCGTGCAAATTGTTGTCACTGATTTATAATCATCGGTAGTTTTTATACCATTGATTTTATTCTGTTCGTTTGAGTCAACAATGATTATTTTGATGTAGAATAAATCAGAAAAGCAATAAATAAAGCGTATGTGTGTATTCATAATTAAAACAAAATAGTTTCTTATCTATAAAAAGGGGGTGGTTTTGTAGAAACACATTTCATAAATTAGGATGCGTCTAAAATTTTTTTAGAATTTTTATTAGTAATACCAAAAATATTTTTTTTTTAAATTTAGGTCGATATCTCAGGCTCTCCCAATCCGGTTAAAGTTTAATATTGCCTAATTTTCCAATCAAAATAGAAGAAAAGAAATTTTGACAATATTTAAATTTTTCCGGATTAGGCAAGCCTGATAACGACCTAATTTTTTTTTTTCCAAAAAAAATATATTTTTATTTCACAAAGAAGAATATTTTTAGTATTGTATTACTAATAAAAATTCGAAAAAAGCGGATCTAAGTCCCACCCTAATGTGCACAATATAATTTATGAAATGTGTTTCTATTTTGTTTTGATTATGATTACACTCATACGCGTTGTTTGTTGTTTTTTCTGATTTATTCAACGCTGACTTTTTGTTGAGTGATTGATTACATTTGCATAAAACATAATCGACAGATGATTCACACTGATCCCAATTACGCGTTCAGTAACATGATGCTGATTTTATTCTACAGTGAATTTTGTTGAATTATTAAATGTGAACAAGAATTTTTGTGTATGATTAAATCAAGAAAAAAGTTGATTTTTGTACAATAATATTTACGAGTTTTCGTAAGAAAATAAGAGAACTTTTTCTGAATTTATGACTTGAATTAACACTAATAATATTTTGTTTTGTATAAACAGCAGAATAGTTTTAAAATTTATATTTTAATCAAAAAATGGTGAACGACATTTTAATTAAGGAGTCAAATGGCTTTATTCATGATATTTTTAAAAGATTTAAATCACGCCAAATGATTCAATACATGTTTAGAAAGTTTGAGCCGTTTATACCGACTTCCATTGATTTTGAAAACGTCAGTTTTGTTATTGTTCTGGTTTACGTCATAAAAATTATTTTTATTTGCAACTTTTATTTTAATTTCGTTTGCGAATTTTATTTTTTAAACTAGCAAAAGATATATATTTTTCATTCTTGTTTTTTTTTCATTAGTAAATTTTATAAATAATGTTTGCGAATAAAAAACAAAATTCGGTGGAGTCAAATTTGTTTGCGAACGAAAAAAATTTGACGATTCTTTCTCTAGTTCAGTCCAGCATAGAAGGTCAATGGAAATCAATTATTTCCATTTTATTGATCCTTGTACATACACTTTCAATGTTATTGAAAATTATTTATCAAATTGATCAATATTTTAATTCCATAAAAAATGTGAAAAATTTTGCATATTTTACTACAAAACTCCACTTATCTTTATTATTTATTGTTTTTCAATAATTTGAATGCTTTTTTAAATTCATTTATATTTGATTTCCATTTTATTAATTTTTTATAAAGACTTTCAATAAAGGAGTTTACAAGGTGTACTAAGTGTTGTATAGTCGTATTAAAAAAAAATGACTATAACGACGTTTTTCTGTTGGGTTTTGTTTTTGATAGAACACTTTTATCGTTTGTTTTTTGTTTAAATTATTGTTGTTTTTTGTTTAAATTAAGCTTTAACCACTCTGTTTTCAATATCACAATACATTACGTACAACAAATAGTACATCATTTATAACGTTTATAGAAAATTTTAATTCCTTAAAAAATTTCAATATTTAGCAAATGCCACTTTTGTAGGGATTATTTTTATTTTGCAATAATTTGTGTGGTTTTTTAAATTTAATTTCTGTATTTGTAAATAACAAAAAAGAAATTTCGAAAAAATTTTATTTCAATATTACCCACCCAAATACTTTTTAATAATATGAAAACGAACAGCAAAAATCAAAATCGTTTTGAGAATTTCAATTTAATTGTTAAGCTTTCAATTAAGAGGGCATACTTTCAATTAATTTGCAAACATTGATCAATAATAATAAAAATCTAAAGGGCACTTAAAAATGAATTTCAAAAAACTAATAATTTAATATTACCTTTTCAATAATATAAAATTGATAAACAATATCGTAATCATTTTGAATTTTCCAATTTGATTGATAAACAATTAATGTAGGGTGCCGACTTTCAATTTGTTTGTAGACAACCAAAAATTTATTAATAACATTAAAAATATATGGGACATATTTATATTTAACTCTATTATTTAAGTTACCAGTCCTTAGGCAATTTTTATAATAAAAAATACGGAATTTATTTTCTTTAATTCATACCCCAATAAATATTAAAAAGTTAAAAATTCAAATGCTTTATATATCGCTTGTATTGTGCTTTATTTGAAGTGTTTTTTACAGTCAAAATCAAGTTTGTACAAATAAAAATAATTTGTTATAAATTTAATGTGTCAATATTTACAATTTTCCTGTGAAGATTTTTTATAAAATCTGAATTACTTTCATGCACTTTAAAACAAAAAGGTAAGCCACATTTATTTGGAGCTAAACTCTGTCCTTACATTATCTTTTTTCTTATTTCAGAAAAATTTTACAAATTTCTACGCTTCTAAATAAAAAAAAAAGGATTTGGGAAAAAAACATCGAAAATCAAAAAAATTAAGGTCAAACAAACAAAACTAAAATTATAAAAATGAATGTAAAATTTATAACAAAAATATATAAAAATCTAATAAATTTTTCAGATTTTCTTCTAAAAGTCGCTACGTTTTGTAAAAATACATAAATTCCAAATTGGGTAGCAGTTATATGAAAAATATTCAAAAAGTCATATGAAAGAAAACAGTGTGGGGTACTATTAGGTCCAAACGAATCGGAATCTAATTTTGTTTTGATGGAATTGTTAATTAGACACTTGAAAACACATTTTAAGACAAAAATTTTCAAATTGAACCTACAAATATGATGTACAGGATCGATAGTATCTATTTAATCATTAAAAACATATGCATGCGAGTAGACAAATTAAACCTTGATTGGAGTTTGATTTGAGTTTGAAACATTAATTTTTAAAAATTGTATAAAAACAGCCTAGAATCTCACCTATGGAAATTTTCACATAAAAGAAATACAAAAAAATATTTATTGAACTCAAATTAGATATAAAACAGTAAAACTTGAATAAGTCTAACGTTATAAACATTTACGTTAATTGGTAGTCTTTGTTTGGTTTTTATTTTTGAAATTTTGCAGTGTCCAAGTTTTTTTTTTTTTTTTGCCTGAATAATTGTAGTATTTTTTTGGTTATATTAACAGTTCCCTAACGGAAAATTTTACGAGTTGGAAATAAAAGGTCATAAGTAGTTTATTTAATAAGCTTTTATTTTGTTTGGCTGTTGTAGCTTAACAAGTTACAGAAATAATGTGGTTAAAATTTTGGTAATATATGTGTCCAACATTTTATTTATTAACTGTATATTTCAAACTGAAGGGCATACATAAGCTGTGTTTATGGGGCAAATTGTCAAAGTTGGGGAATCACATCCCATATAAATTTGACTTAGTGTTATCGCTTAACGTTACTTATGTCAAATTTCTATAGGAATGACAGAAGTCAACGTTGATAGCTTCTCGCATAAACACAGCTATAGTTCATTTATTTGAATGTTGCCAAAAAATGCGTTTTTTTTTCTGACAAAAACTTGGAAAACTTATATAAACAATTGAAGCAGAGCCGCGAATAACGCTGTAAGCGGCAAAATTAAAATTGTTGAGAAATCGAAAAAAACGTTTTAGAACTTGTAGGTGTATCCCACTGACTGACTTCTTAAGATTGCATTTTGGTAACGAAATCCTGCGTAATTTTGCCTAATTTAATGTTTAATTCATAAAAGAGAGTTATTCTAACGGTAATCTGAAAAAACAGGTTTTGTAAAAATTGTCACTTAAAACGCTATTCGCGGTTCCGCTTCAATTTAACTAAAACTATTTTGAAAATAACTTGCGCTTTATTTCATACTGAATATTTTTCAGTAAACTATTTGTTAACACAAAAATTTTGTTATGTTTTATTAAAGTTAACTCTTCAGTATAAAAATCTTTTAAAAATTTGTATGGCTGAGTTTTTAGGATGTGAACTTAGTTTAACGCAGTCTGAAACTAGAATGCTGCTTTTGAACAAACATTTTACACGAGATAAGGTTTTTCCGCTGACAAAATTCGTTTCTGGTTTAATTAAACGGTTTAACTGACTGCCAAAAAAAAAACCTGGGCATATTTAACCAATTGTGATTTCAAATAATTTTATATTTCATTTTTATTTAAAAGTATGTTGCATTTACTTAATTTTATTTGAAAATAATACAGTAAAGTTTTAAAAACACTGGGTACAGATAACCGAAGTCGTAATCAAGTTGTTTCGTTAGAAATTATTTAACAAAATTAAACATTAAGTCCTAGTTTTTGGAATGCGAATTAACTTTAAATGTAGTTTGAAACTGGAATGCTGCATTCTTCCCGGAATTATGAAAAACGAATCTATAAAAAGTTTAATCCTGGTTTAGATAATTTCTTTAAAACGGGTGTAAAATCTGGCGACAAAAACAAGATGAATGGTGAAAAAGTTATACCGAATAGCTACCAATAAGTTTGATAATTACTGATCAAATTTGTTTCAGGTTTAACTAAACTAAGTTTAATCCACATCTCAAAAACTCACAGGAAAAAATCAACTTAATAACGGGTGTTATTTTACGGTCCCGGATTGCAAATTTAAGTAAAATTCTAGAGATTTTTTTTGTATTAGTTTATTTACTTGTTAAAAGTGAATTTTAAACAGTTTCGAACAGTTACGACTTCGGGAATCTGGACCTGGTTTTGTTTATAAAAAGTTATGATTTGTTAACTCAGGCATTATTGTTCCTTTTTTAAAAAATTTGTTTAGAACGGCAGGCAATAGATAATGCAATTTATGGAATAATCATGAACTGAGCTTTGGATAAGTTCTATTCAACCCACTTGTGATGTACCTCGGGAGTTAAATTAATAATTTGCACATGCACAGCTTGAAATTTTTCATTTTTGGGCGGTATAGCACATAAGCGATATTTTACCTCATCCCCCGCCATTGGAACATATTCACCTTCAATGTCAGATACATGGCAAAATAGATCATCCCCACCTGCATGGGGTGTTATAAAACCATGGCCTTTAGTACGGCTAAAAGATTTAACAATACCAGTAACTATGGGGTTTTCCAAAGCACGTGCGGATGTTGACGCAGTTCTTGTGCGTTTTGTTATAATAGGACTTGGTAGTTGCAATGCAGAGTTAGACGGGCTGCTACAGCGGCGATATATTGGTGGTTTTCCGGGTGCTAGTTTTACAGGTGTAGTTGGTGTTTCAGACATATTTTGTGTATTTGTTGATATTTGTTTTTATTAAAATAGTATCTTTTATATTTAATCAAAACCAGTTTTTTAATCAACTCAAAATTATAAGTAGCTTCGGTCTTTGTACGAAAGTTATGTAGAAATTAACTTTTTATTTTAAATAGAGATGGGCGCATGACATAAACTTTGCGTGATTCATGAGAATATAACAGCGACCATAACTGTACGACTCATTTATGAAAAAACATCATACCCAATAGTTACGCTGTACACACAAGTGAAACAAAAGATTTAAAAAGGAGTGTCATAACATTTCATACAAACATAAAAAATTTTTAAATTAATTTTTGAATAAATATTTTCGGTGTGGTAAGTTTCCTTTTTTTAATACAAATCAAATAACTAATACCAACGAGAAATCCTAGAGAGGCTGTCAGTGGACAACTATATCTTATTATATTATATTCAATTAGAAGTATATAACAATTTTCAAAAAGTTTTTGTAAGTCTTAATTTCAAAATAAAATAATAATTTTACAAAATTTCACTGTATACACATAAGTTTTCGTTTACACATAGGTTTTCTTATGCACGTTAACTTTCAACGTGAATAATTATAAGTGTTGAAAACTCAAAGTTTATACATTTTTACTTCTAGCGTAACTTTTTCGTGTTTTTTTTTTAATCAGTTTAACTTAGATTTGCTTTAAATACTTTTAAAGTTGATGGAAAAGAGCACAGTACTTTTAACAAACGAAATTCATTAGTTTAAAGCACTTATTTTTAATATTACAAACAACTTTCAAAACACTATTTCTGCAGTAGTGAAAAATTTCGTTGAGTTTTTGAAAATTTTTGTAGAGTTTATTTTTATTATTATTATATGTTCTTAGTTTGTAAATAATAATGAGAAAAATTTATTATATCTCCGATGTTCAAAACCGAATTAGCTTGGGTACCGTTTGGAATTTTTACTTAAAAATTTTAAGTAGAATGAATCAAATATAAATTTTTTTGTAATCGAAATAAAAAATACCGGCAATTTTTGTCAGTTCTGCTAAAATGTTTGTAGTAAAAAAATATTTAAAGAAATTGTTGTTATTTTTATTACATTTGTTCTTTGTTTTCTAACAGTTACAAATGCATATTAATTCAGTCCAATTTTTTCGGCAGTAAACTTTTCCATTAAATTTAATGTAAAGATCCTAATAAGACATTTGTTCACCGTTTTTTATATTGAGAAATTATTATATTAGATGTGTTTGTGCGGTAACCTATCAGTATTTCCTTATGCCATTCCCATATAAATTTTTCATAAGCCAATGTATAGTTGTAGGTTTTAAGCGTTACTTGTTTGCCGCATGAACACAGCTATTAGTCACGTAGTGCATAAGCTTAAGTGTAGAAACATTTTTTGCGTGATTGTCAAATTTTTTGTGTGTGATTATGAAATTATAAATTTTTAGTTTTGAAGAATTTTTCTAGATTTGGGCTGTTTTTCTGTATCTAATGTTAGGTTTTCGCATCGAAAAATCCTATTCTTCCATGTTTAGAAAAAGGTGAATCATATTGGAAAAATTTTCTATAGGTAAATTAGATATTACGTAACTTGTTCTGTCTTTGATGCACTAGATCTTCACATTAGAAACCAAAGTTTTAAAATTAGATTTAGCAATGGCTTTGTAATTCTCCCGCCCTTTGTAAATAACTTGTGTTTGCAAAAAAGAAACTGGGAATTTTCAAGAAAAATTATACATTTTTTGCTTAAATTATAATATATATGATGAAAACTATTAATAGAAATATTAAAACTATAAATTGAGTAATTTAAAGTCACGAAAATATTTTAATTTCCTATTTGCAGCCACATTTTATATATATATTTTTCAGGATTTTATTTATTTATGCCTGTGAGTCGAATTAAAGACACGTACCCGTCTCTATTTTAAATAACAAAAGCTTTTGGAAATATTTATCATTGAAACAGCGATGGAAAATTTAGTACTTTTTAGTGCCTTTTTCTTGAATGATTTAACACTTATTTAGCTTACTGAAAGCATTGGAGATTTTAAAAAATTATTTAATATTTACCAAACGGTACATATTTAGAATTTTGAGGCATACCGTTACCGAAACAGCAACACAGTATTATAAATATTAAAAAACAAGTAGAACCAAATGGTCGTAGACGACATAGTCTTTGATGATTTATGTAAAAGACTTTTTTGAATTCGTCGCCTGTCGCTGAAGTTAGCTTAAACGGTAATGTGTAAGAAATATTCGTTAACGACAAAATTAGCCACAAAGACCTGCAAATCGTTTCAGTATTTCTCGAATCCATAAAGTTTTCGCAAAAAACATGTAAAACGCAACCTTGTTCTGCTTTCTATAGGGTGAGTCACAGGCAATTAAATATATGTGACCTCCGAGAAAAGGGACCTAGTGTGTGAAAATGAAGTTTTGAGAAAAACGCATTTAAAGTTTTATAACGCATTATCACTGTGAACACACCTTCAGTTGGGAGATGCGATTTGGTATGGTTAGTTATGATTGGGTGCCGACTTTGATGACGTCATGCCTATGTGGTGACGTTTCCAGTAAGAAGCAATCAACTTTATTATTTATTAAGTCACCTTGCACAAAATAGGGTGACTATAAATTTCTCGATGCGAAAACTTCTCGCATCAGATACAGAAACGGGGTGCTGAAAGTTTTCATCTTTTAAACATTATTAAAGACAAGGTGAGCAACTACAACCTAAATATTGTCTTCATTCTTATTGCGTGAACGACAAACTGAGAGACATTGTCTCTCCTTTAATCGTCCACGATTTCCGCGATATTTGTTAAAAAAAGTCGTGGACGATTTGTTTCCGCTGCCTTACATTTGTCTTTGAGGAATTGTTATTGTCATGCACCCATCATTAAGGATGACTTGAAAACGAGGTCAGCTGGGATGTTACATATATTAGATACCCATACAAATACCGCTGTTTGAAACAATTTTTCGAGAACCGGTATTACAATGGTTGTCGCTAAAATAGATATTCCATAATTGTAAATAATATTGATTTAATTTAATAAAAATTTAATGAATCAATGATTTATAAAAAAAAAATTAATTAAAACAAATTTTTTCTGAAAATAAGTACGTTTTTTTAATTTCATAGCAAGGTGTGTTCGACGTACGTTACCGCGGGTGCCCGCGGGAACCCAATCTTACCAGAAAGCGTTTCTTGTAACAAAAATTGGGTAAATGAGAGCATTCATGAGAGAGTAATTGTGTTTCTCTTTTTACCAGAACTTACCCGTACTTTTTGTTTGGGTAAAATGGAAAAATTGTCAAATCATCAGCTGCTGCTAATAAATTAACCGTTTTGCATTTTTGAAAAAAAAAATAAAGTTAAATAAAAGTTTACTATAAACAACTTTTTCTTGTTAATAATGAAAAATACATTTAAAAATGTAAATAGATATTTGCCATTTCAAATATATTTATTAATTAAGCTGTTAATATGAATAAACTTGACGTTTATTTTTGGGCATTTTTATGGTTTTGTGAGAGAATTTTTTGCTTACTCCCATTTTACCAGACTTAACCCAAAATTACCTCGTACAGACCTACAATTTATAAACATAAACTAAATTAAGATTTAGTTAAACCTTAATAAATGTTTTCTCAATTTAAATTGATATTTTTTAAATTTTAGTTGAAAAATTTGTATTTAATTTGTTTAAAAGTTTAATTAAAAGTATTTTTTACTACAAATACCATGACGAGTACTTTTTAACTAATTGTAAGAAGATTATGAATAACTCTACATTAAAAATTTTTCCTTACAGGTTGGTATTCCGCTTGGTTTGGTTATGTTTCAGTCGATTGGTGAACGTTTAAATAAATTTGCCTCGGTTATTATTAGAAGAGCCAAACGTTATATGCATTGTTCACATACAGAAGCCACTGAAATGAATCTTATGTTGGCCACAGGAATGTTATCATCGATTATAATAACAACTGGAGCAGCAGTATTTTCCCGCTATGAGGGATGGAGTTATTTTGATAGTTTTTATTATTGTTTTGTTACATTAACAACTATAGGATTTGGTGATTATGTAGCCCTACAAAATGATCAGGCCTTAATGAATAAACCAGGATATGTGGCATTGAGTTTAGTATTCATTCTCTTTGGTTTAGCGGTAGTAGCTGCTAGTATAAATTTGTTAGTTTTGAGATTTATGACTATGTAAGTAGAGCAATTAATGTGTTTGATTGCGGTTGGCGTTATCGATGTTTAAAAATAGGCCTGCTGATTATTTTTTTTAACTTTTTTAATTTACTTTAGTTTTGCAAACTACGAACATATCAATATAATAGATGTGTTTGTGTTATCTTACTGTCAAATTTGTTCTAGATAACGTTGACAGGCATGCCACACAAGCACAGCTAAATATAAACCAAACAATAATTATAAAAAAACTCAATGAAATTTTAAATAACTAAATTAACTCTTAAATGCAAAACTAATATATTGTTAGTTGTTTAATTATAATTTTAAAAATAACTGCTTTAAACAAGTGTTACTTTTTGTTTGTTATTTGTATTTTTCCATAGAAAAACAACCGTAGTTACAGTTAAATCTGATGACTACAGATTACTACATAAAAAAATGTTATGTAGAAATTGTCAAACTTTTTTCAATAATATAACAAACAACAAAGACAGTATTTTTGCAGTAAAAAATTTTTTGCTTGCCAAATTTTCAAAAAAAAAACTTTATCGACAACCGCAATAAACAAGATTATTAATTTTTTACCAATCTTATACAAATAATATTTTACAGGCAAGCTGAAGATGCCAAACGTGATGAACAGGATGCTCAAAATCAAATTGCTGCTAATCAACCGGTTACTTTTGACACAGAACACAGCTACAATATGCATGGCAAATTATTGAATAGCTCCAATTATATGACAGAATTTGAAGAAACTGTTTCGATTTGTTCTTGCACGTGCCTGGGTGGCACACGCTGTATGAATCATGAAACTTATGCTGATCCTGATTTTCGACCCACCGATATTATTACCAGTACCATCAGTTTAAAAAGAGCTTCAGTTTGATATCAATCTTTGCCTGATCTGGCAGAATGTGATTGTTATCGTACGTCATCTCATTGTTATTTAAATTGTTGTGCCAAAAATGAAACTTCCAAATCATCCGAATGTATTGGTTATAAAATGTTAAAATACTCTTCCGATAGTCCCTGTAGTACACCTTAAGTCCAAAAAAAAAATCACTTTGAGATATTCATTGTATTCTTCCATATACACAAAATTAACGGACAATTTAATTAATAAATGCATTATAATTTATCGTTAAAAACAAAAAAAGTATATAATTTTTTTAATTTGATTTTGTTTTTTTTTTGCAGAGGAAGATTTAAAAAATAATTAGAACATACATTAGAAATTAGCGGTTGTACTTCAAAAGCAACTTGTTTTGTTAATAAGCACTTTAAGAATTAAAGTTCAAAGCAAAAACTGTAATAATAGAGCAGTGGTTCACACTAACTTTTACTTCACGTACCCCTTGATACATTTTTACTAGATTACGGACCCCCCAAGTTTTCAATTTTTTTTATCTATACATTTACAAAATTGTTGCAAGTGTGTTGTGACTATAACTCAGGAACGGTGAAACCGAATTCGATTAAATTTTTAGGGTTTGTTCGTATGGTCGTGTAGATGGTGGACGCGTTCGTGAGTTATAACTTTTCATGTCTACATGTGATTTTGTCCATATAAAAAAAACAACAAAAAAATACGTAGGCGCCCATGAGCGTGAGCGGCCCAAATAAAAAAAAAAAATAATGAATTTGATTCAATGTTAATATTCATGCGTATCGAAGCACGCCGGGATCCGCTTGTTGTGTATATAAATAAAAACATTCGAAGATATTCAGATAAAATAGTAGCAGTATCGAAAACGACAAATGGAATTGTAGAATTTTCAGAATTTAAGAGATTTACCAGATAAAATTTTTTGAAAAATCTCTCAATTAAATTACCCTAGAAAAACTTGAAAACTCTAGGTTTTTGAGGTAATTTTTATAAAAAAAGCTTCTTAGTAACTGTGATTTTTTAATAGGAAAAATTGATTCTTAAGCACATTCTGATGATTTTTTTTAGCATCTGAGAACGTGTTCTATAGAATAAATACAAAAATAATGTGTATTCAACTAAACAAAAAAAAAAAATATATGCGGGAGTCTGAAAAGTCTTAAGAATTGGAATACCACAACTTTTTATCGGTTTCCTTTTTTAATTTTTTAAAAACAATTATGGCAACTGCCATGAAAGATTATTTATTATTACCTTCTTCTTTTTAAAGATTTTTCCAGACTCTTCCTGGACCCATTTAGATGCAGCTACGGACCCCCAGGGGTCTCAAACCCCCATTTGGGAACCGTTGTCATACAGGATAAATATAGAATTGTTAAATTTCATTGATGGTAGTCTAATGGTGTGTGGTTTCAGGTTTTTAAATTTGTTTTCAACACTCAATAAAAGTAGACAATCGTCAATCATTAACCCAAAAGGAAGCATTGATACTGAGGTGGATCCTACTTGGGATTGAAACATTAGCATTTAAATGAAAAAAACAATGCTTCGATGGTTTTTCCCCAAGTATGATTATATCCTGTTGGCTCTTTTGCAATTTTTAAATTTTATTTCCTATAATTTACTAATAAAATGTATCATGTTTCTTTACATTTGAAAAACTTACAAAGAATATGAATTTAAGATCTAAAATCAAACTAAAAATCATTCATATATAAATTATTTTATTTGAATAACATTTAATAAGAGATTTGGTTTAATATGATTTGAATTGAATATTTCCATAAAAACATATATAAAAAATGATAAAATATGCTAATTAATAGAATTGGAAATAAAGGAATTAAAAAAAAAACAGGATTTTCGGGATCGATATCCCTTATTTTCAAGTTTTTTAAATTTGATAGGAAATTTATACAGTTTTACGAGTATGTAAAGCTGTAAAATGTGTGTTTTTGAAAAAGGTGATTTTGTCAAAAATCGACAATTTGATTTCTGAACAAATAATCAAAAAAATTTGAAGCCTTTCAATTTAAAATAGTAATATAATATTGAAGATCTAATTAAAGAAAATAAATATAAATATATTATTCTGTTGCTTTATCTGCCGTGTTTCTCTTTTAAAAATAAACTCAGTTTTTGTGTGACCTGAATAATAATAAAAATTCGTATATAGGACCTTTTTTAAATTCTTTTTACATGAATTTGAAAATAAATTAAAAGATCGTACTATGTTTTGAAAAAAAACTTCACTTTACTTTAATTTAAATTAAATTTTCCTATCATAGTAGCTTTGCAAAGAAAACTCAATAAAGTTCAAATTTTTGCTCCAATTTTTTTTCAAACGATACATATTTTTAAAGAATTAGTAATCAGGCGAATAGAAATAGATTTTCTGCAAAAAAAAAAAAAAAAATAATTAAATTTTATTACAAAATCATTGCAAAGAATTTAGTGTAAAGAAAATGCGCGAAATTGTACACATTCAAGCTGGACAGTGTGGGAATCAAATTGGTGGTAAATTTTGGGAGGTCATATCTGATGAGCATTGTATCGATGCTACGGGAACGTATTATGGAGATAGTGATTTACAATTGGAACGCATTAATGTGTATTATAATGAAGCGACTGGAGCGAAATATGTGCCGCGTGCTATATTGGTAGATTTAGAACCCGGAACTATGGACTCTGTAAGATCGGGCGCATTTGGTCAAATTTTTAGGCCCGATAACTTTGTCTTTGGACAATCAGGAGCCGGTAATAATTGGGCGAAAGGTCATTATACAGAAGGAGCTGAATTGGTAGATTCCGTTTTGGATGTGGTTCGCAAAGAGGCTGAGGGATGTGATTGTTTACAGGTAAAATCTATATCAGACTGGATTTTTAAAAGTTTTAAATAATTGAAATATACATTTTCTTACAGGGCTTCCAAATGACGCATTCCTTAGGCGGTGGCACTGGTTCCGGTATGGGTACTTTATTGATTTCAAAAATTCGTGAAGAATATCCAGATCGTATTATGAATACATTTTCCGTTGTTCCTTCACCCAAAGTATCTGATACAGTAGTAGAACCCTATAATGCTACATTGAGTGTTCATCAGCTAGTGGAAAATACAGATGAAACCTATTGCATAGACAATGAAGCTTTATATGACATCTGTTTTAGAACACTTAAACTGACTACACCCACATATGGTGATCTGAATCACCTGGTGTCAGCTACAATGTCTGGAGTTACTACTTGCTTACGTTTTCCTGGTCAACTTAATGCGGATTTAAGAAAATTGGCCGTTAATATGGTACCCTTTCCACGTTTACACTTCTTTATGCCCGGTTTTGCTCCGTTAACATCGCGTGGTTCTCAACAATATCGTGCTCTCACCGTACCAGAGTTAACTCAGCAAATGTTCGATGCCAAAAATATGATGGCTGCTTGTGATCCACGACATGGTCGTTATTTAACAGTAGCTGCCATCTTTCGCGGTCGTATGTCCATGAAGGAAGTCGATGAACAAATGTTAAATATACAAAACAAAAATAGCAGTTTCTTTGTTGAGTGGATTCCAAATAATTGCAAGACTGCTGTTTGTGATATACCACCAAGAGGTCTTAAAATGTCGGCCACATTTATCGGTAACTCTACTGCTATACAGGAACTTTTCAAACGTGTTTCCGAGCAATTTACTGCCATGTTTAGACGTAAAGCATTCTTGCATTGGTATACCGGTGAGGGTATGGATGAAATGGAATTTACCGAAGCTGAAAGTAATATGAATGATCTGGTATCTGAATATCAACAATATCAAGAAGCGACTGCCGATGAAGAAGGTGAATTCGATGAGGACGAAGAGGGTGGCGGCGATGAGTAGAGGAAAATTTTTCAAATTAAACAAAATCATGTGTCCCTTATTAATAAGAATTTATAAATTTTTCTTTTTATTTCATTTTCTCATATAAATGCGCGTATAATGTATTCAATTTGAAAAAAAATTTCGAATGTAATTTAATTGAAATATTTCTATTTTCACGCTCATGTAACAAGTTTATTTTAAATGAGAATTTTTTCCCCGTGTAATTTTTTGCAGTTTCAAAAATATAATTTTTTTAGTTAAATTATTGTATTGTTTTTTAATTAACTTTTACAAACGGAAATATAATGCGCTACACTGAAAATCTGTTTTTTAAAAACCAAAAATTCTTTTAACAAAAATTTACACTTTGATACGTTTTTTATAAACGTCGCAAGTTTCATTGCAAAAGCCGAATGACTCAATTTACCAGATGGCTATCCTAATTTTGGTTTCCTAAGATGTAGTTATCAAATCCTGTGCAAGTGCAATCGTAAAATTTCTAATTTTCGTTTACAAAAAAATTAAAAAAAAAAAAAACTGAAATTGGCGAATTGACAACACTATTTAAAATAAAAGACTACCGAATGCCATTCTGCATTACTAACCTACCTATTCCTACTTATGACGAGTTAATGATTGTCCTAAGAATATTTCATGGATGGTAACCGAAACGATACGGTTATCGATAAGGGTAACGCTATTATACGGCATTTAAAGGGTAACAATATTTTAGTTATTTCTGTAACGGTATTTTAGCGATAACGGTATTATAGTTATATCGCTAACAGTGTTTATGCACCACACATGTTTTCAAATCATGAATTGACAAAAAAACAAAAGTAGCTTAGGCTAGCTCTGTACTTTCGTGGAGTATTTTCTGATTAATTCATGATTTCACACAAACTTGTTAAGATTTTTTTTTTAAATTAACATTTTGTTTTTTTTTCGTCTCAAATCTCTATACGCGGTTATATTTTATTTATTTATCGTACGAATTTTAAAAACAAAAATTATTTTTACTTGTTTTTTTAAATATTTTTATAAGTAATAGGGTAAATTAAGAAAGTTTATTGGACATTTTAGGGAAATTTTTTAAAAAAGACCTACTGGTTCGGTATTTTAAGGATAAGGCTATTTACATTATTTTGGTAACGGTATTTTCATTATTTCCGGTAACGGCATACCAAAAAAAAAAAGCTTAAATCACTTAAGCCTGACTTTGACTTTTTTTGGTTCACAGCTCTATTAGTTATTTTACTTCGTTTGGGGTTAGAAATTTTCTTTTGCCGTCGCTCAGGATTGAATCCGCAACCTTCTGTGTAAGAGTCCAACGTGCTAACCATTAAACAACAACGCCTAGAATTCAGCACTCCAAAGTTTATTTATTATTAATATTGAATTTTTAAGAAACAAAACACGTAGTTTTTAAGCGGCCCAATGACACGATTATGTGTTAAAAGGGGAGGGTTTTTTGCATGGGGCAATTAAATAAATATCTTCTAATAAAATTTTTTTATAAACGTAGCTCGCTCTATAGAACCGCAAGGGGCAAAATTCTTCATCGAACTCACACATAGCATACCCTTACATCATGTACTAAGCTGGCTTGATAGAACTACAGTGAGTAAAATTATTCTACATGTGTGGTTTTCAAAAATATCTGAAAATCAGTTCAAATAAACGACTTATATATTTGCATAGGACCATTAAAAAGCTTATAACTAAAATTTAATGGGTATACAAGTTAATAATGTCGATTTGGACAACAGATGGCATAACTATTACATATGGTTTGTGTCAATAATAACAAATATGGTATTTTGGAGGCTAAACATCTGTCATTATAATTCAGTATTCGATAGACACCAAAGTGTACACATTTTTTTCAATCGCTATAATAATGTCCAATTTTGTGCCTAAAAAAGATGTCTTGCGGGGAAGTCTGATAACCTCCTTTCATTTGAAGAAAACGGCTGCTAAAAGTTATCGATTGTTAGTAGAAGCTTACGGTCAACATGCACCAACTCAAAAAACTTGTGAACAATGGTTTGCGCGATTCAAAAGTGGCGATTTTGACACAGAAGACAAGGAAAGGCCTGATCAGCCAAAAAAGTTTGAAGATGAGGAATTGGAAGCATTACTCGACGAAGATTGTTGTCAAACGCAAAAAGAACTTGCATTATCATTGGGAGTCACACAACAAGCCGTTTCATTACGTCTAAAAGCATTGGGATTCATTTAAAAGCAAGCAAATTGGGTCTCATATGAATTAAAGCCGAGAGACGTTGAAAGGCGATTTTGCATGTCGGAAATGCTGCTTGAACGCTACAAAAATAAGTAATTTTTGCATCGTATTGTTACTGGTGATAAAAAATGGATACATTACGATAACCCCAAGGTAATGCTCTTTATTTGGTGGGATCAGAAGGGTGTTTTGTATTATGAGCTGTTGAAATCGGGTCAGACGATCACAGAGGGTCCTGTACCGAACACAATTGATTCGTTTGAAGTGAAAAATCAACGAAAACGACCAGACACGAGGCCATAATCTTCCATCATGACAACGCTCGGCCCCATGTTGCAAGACCGGCCAAAAAGTTTTGGCTCACCCGCCTTATAGCCAAGACTTTGCCCCTTCTGACTACCATTTGTTTCGATCGATGCAGAACGCCCTTACTGGAATACGCTTCACTTCAGAAGAGGGTATCAGAAAGTGGCTTGATTCATTCTTTACCTCAAAACCGGCGCGGAATCCATATGCTACCAGAAAGAGGGGAAAAAGTAGTGACTAACGATGGACAATACTTTGAAAAATGTATCAATTCATTTTGTTATTATAATGAATGCATTTTTCAAGCAAAAAAAATCGACATTATTAACGTGTATACCCAATATTTCATAGATCTTAAACGATATTTAAACTCATACAAGTGTGGTTTTCAAAAATTTCAATAATATAAAAATCGGTTCGGACAAACGACAAAATCGTTGCAAGAAACATGGCGTTTGGAAATAAAATTTCTAAAATAGTACCGATTTTCTAAAAATTCTCAAAATTTAATTGTTGACACTTCAATTTATTTGTGCATATTGCATTTGATGACATGAAAATAACACTAAATAACAATTGAAGTATTTAAATTTATAGGCCATAATGTCTCTTTCGTATGGATCATTTCTCTAGGAATGTTTAAAAATTTTTAGAACATTTTCTACATATATTTTTGAGTATTTTTCAATAAAAATTGATTGTTACTGCAATTATGCTAAATTTGGATTATTCTATACAGATTAACTTTTAACGCATTTTTCATAGTATATTAATCATTTATTTTAAAGATTTTGCTCAAATTTTACAAAAAAAAAAAATCATCTTTCTGTAAATAAACTAAGTCTACATATATCAATTAAATGGGAAATGTGCAACTTAGGGTAAAATAAAGTCAATAGAAAAATAAAATAAAACAAAAATTATAACAAATAAAAATAATGAAAAACAATACTTACATTACTGTAAATTATGGTGATAAACATAAAATATAATGACAAATATATAAAAAATATTTTAGCGCCAGCAGCAATCACAAACACTAATTATAAGGCCGATTAAGTAGTGTATGCATTATGAACTACAGACTTAAGTGTAATTACGATTGAGTTTTAAATATTCGTGTATTTAACTAGTAGAAATTTTGTTTTCAATTTGTGAATAAAATAGTTATTGATAGAGAGAGAGAGAGAGAGAGAGAGAGGCAGAGCAAAATTATACACATTTTTATTTTAAATAGCATTTGACCGTTTATACATCATCAAATAAGCCACGTGGAGGTTCAATACGATTTGATGATTCTTCTTCATCATCAAATTCTAAACGATAATGATTGGCTGCTGATGTTAACGATGATCCTTTAAAGGCAACTTGAGCTTGTGTACTAACGCCAAAACGTTCATTTATTTCATCCGATAGAGATCGTGGCAATGTATCATAGTGTAGATTGTCACCGTGACGAATTAAATCATCGGATGGTATATTACTTGTGATGCGTGAATTACTGGTAGATGAAGTATTTTGTCCATTATTTGCACTTAAATTACGATATTTATTAATGTAATCATTTGTTGACATAGCGTCATTTCTAGGAAATTCTCTTCTTCTATTCATAGCTTCTTCAGCTCTCTGGCGTCTTCTCCTTTCACGGGCAATAAGATCTTTACCCTCTTGAACCAATTCAGTGGCTATGGTTTCATTTTGTAAAAATTGTTGAAATCCCAAGGTATTCAATGCCCGTGAACCTAAACTAAACCATGTAGCTAAACAAAAGGCCAACATACACATGGGAAAGTAAATATTAAAGCCATTTGATATAATACCAATAACATCCATGTGACCCATAATTTGGGTGTAATAAGTTTCCATAACGCGCTCCTTTATAATATGAGAATCCATGTGTATGAGACCAAGGAAATTTAAACACATGGGTGGGGTAAGACGACACAACAGCATGCCACTAAATATTAAACTATGTTCATTGGTCTGATGGTGTGGTGCCAAATAGTAGAGATTCAAAAATCGTATACGCAATATTGTCGAATAGGTACAATAGAAGAGATAACACAAGACCATCATCGAAAATACTTCAATGGTAAAGAAATCATAACTGTGTTTAGCCACATTTATGACATTTGCAAATATCGATAGAACTGGCCTTTTTTGGAAAAATGTTAATTCACTCCATACCACCATGCCAGACATAAATGCAGTTACAATACATAGAGCTTTCAAGACAGGAGCTCTTATCAAACATGACCAGTACCAGTGCAAAGTGGGTGAATATAATATTCTACCCATTTGTGAACGTTTTTGTGGAAATTCTGATTTAAATCTTCGTTCCACAGAATGTATATTCTTGGCTACATCTTCCAATTGAAACACCGTTTCTACTTGTACACTCCACAATGCCTCGGTACGTTGTAATGTTTGCAGTGATTTAATTACTTGCTTATGTATGCGTACTAATGCTTTTTCTGAGGGAACTATGGTAGAAGTACCACCACCATTACCACCTCTGGAATAATTACGTGCTGCTCGTTCTTGCAATTCAATGGGTACCTTACGTAAAATTGTTTCTACACACGGTCGTAACTCATGATTATTGGGTACTGATCTACTAATGCCCTGTAATGATTCCAGAACATCATCTACATTTTCTTCAGCTTCAGCTTTATCGGCACTTAGTTTTGCCGCTTTAAAATATGCATATTGTAGAGTAAAGCCAGGTTTTGCATTGTTCCATAATGAACGTGGCACTTCAACAAGGGCATAACCTGAAAAGAATTATATAAAAATAGGGTTTTTGTTAAAAATGTTAAAAAAAAATAATAATTATAAATTTTAATCTTTTAGATCTTTTAGCCCGGTTTTTTTGTATAAGCCAGAGTTGTGCAACTTAGGAAAGATATTAACTAAATATATTTAATTATATTTTTTTTAAATATAGAATTATCGTCACCTTGAATGCAAAAGTATTAAAAAGATTTTATACCAAAATTTAAATTTTTTTTATAAAAAAGATTGGATTATTTTTTTACGATGAAACCAAAAAGAATTTTTTTCATTTAACTGTAAGCAAGAATTTATTTTGGAAAGAAAAAAATTTTTATTTAAAATGTGCCACAGAAAAAAAATAAATTATAAATAAAAATTTTTTGTGAATTCCGAATAGAATTTAGAATTAATTTTAAGTACTACGATGTACTATGGACAGACTTCCTTTGTCCCAATTCTCACAGAGCAAAACTCTTGAGATTGTGGAAGAGAGGGGAAAAAAGAGTGGTAATTGGTACGGAGTTGCTTGTTCTCGGCAATTCTTTTTGTTTTTCATTCTTAGTTTTGTTTTTTATTAATTTTAAACCAAATGTTGAAGAAAATCGCTGAAAAAAAATTTTTCTGTGTGAACATAAAAGGCAACTTTAAAAGAAAATTGACGAAAATTGCCGCAACAAAAGTTGCTCTGCGTGAAATTGGACTTTATAATGTTTTCTCCAGGCTTGACCGTAGATTTAATTTTTTTTTTTTTTTTTTTTGAATTTGAACAACCTTCATTCTCTTCTTTGTCCCAGTTTACACACAGCAATTTTAATTTCAGCAATTCTAAAATTATAGGAGAGGGAGGAAAGAAGAACGGAAAGGGGTGCCGTCTTGCTTGTACTCGCAATTCTCTTTCGTTTTATATTCGTACTTTTTTTAAATGCAAAGTCCCATTTCACACAATGCAACTTTTGTTGCGAAACTCTTGAGTTTGCTTATTTTAAGCAATTCGTTTAGTTTTTTCATTCTTCGTTTTGTTTTTCATTCATTTTAAACCAAATAAAGGCGAAAAAAATTTCTCTGTGTGAGCATAAAGGCAACTTAAAAAGAGAATTGACAAGCACTGAAACAACAAAATTTGCTCTGTGTAAAATACGGCAATAACAGACTTTCACAATGTGGACACGAATGCAGGTTTATGAAAATTGCTGCAAAAAAAAATTGCCGTTTATAAGCCGGGATTTAGATTACACTATTATTTTGAATAAACATTTGAGTTAACATTGTGAGGAGTTATTAGCCAAATGCATCAGAATTAGTTTTTTAATTAAATTTATGCAGAATTTTTTAATATTCTTACCCAATAATAAAACGAGCAAAAAAAGACCCCATGTATTTGAAGCTGATGAAGCGATAGCTTTTAATTTTTGCCAATCCAAAGATACACCCTTTGCCGCTATATAGATCAATAAAATTCCACAAATAAACAAATAGGAACCATAATATATGGCATTTTCTATTAACGCCGACTTTAATTTTCCTTTAATCGTAAAATCCCCAGCCTTTAGATAAGATTGCATTAGTGGCATTATTAACCATGTAAGGAATTGTGAAGTCCAATAAATAATACGCCATAAGTTGGGAAAAACGGCATCTGGTATCATACCCCAAGGTTGTTGGCATTCCGAATGTTTATGTGGACCAATAGTCACAACAGATGAGTCATTCGATTTTAAGGATGTATCGAATGTGGGAAAGGATGAGAAAGAGGTAGATGTTATGTTATGTTCTTGTAGACATTGACGATAAAGAGTCTGTTAGGAGTAGAAAGAACAAAATTTTAATGACTCATTATTAACAATATCATTATCTTATATTTACCGATGTTACATCAAGTGGTATAGTAAAAACAATTAAAAATGAAAAACACCAGGCGGTTAGGACCGACAATGTTACTATGATATGCTGTCGCGGTATATTGCCATAACGATATAATGAAAAACCAGCTAAGCATAAGGCCAAACATATGGCAAATGGCAATAAATAGGTCATTATTTTTTTTCTTGTTTGTTACTTAATCTTACGGTGTTTATAAAAAAAATTATTCACTAAAAGTGCATTAAGTGCAAAAATTGTATTGGATTGTGTTACTGCTGTCGCTTATTGTTGATTATTAATGGTATTTGTTTGAACCCTTTAAGCGTTTCTCTTGTAATTGTTTTGCAGTATCTCTTTGCATTTCTTCGAGACGTTCCAGCGCTTGTGATTTCAAGGGCATTAAATGGGGTTTACAAAATATCAACTCCGTTTTATGTTCAAAGAATAATTTACCAGTAGTGGGTTCTATTAAATCAATTTTTTCTTTATTTTGTAAATCGATTCCTTTATTGATTTCTATCTTTGCATTCGTGGTGGCCTTTGTCGTCATAATAGATGACAAACAACAAAATAATTGGCGTCAACTTGGCTCTTTTTATCTTTCAGTGTTTTTGTAGAAACTCCACCACCACCACATCTATTGTTTTTTACGTATATTGTTGCTAAACAGTTGTCTTTGCTTTTTGGGGGTGTTTTTTTTTCATTCGTTGCAACTTATTGTTGGTAAATTTATTTTAAATATTTATTTGAGCAGTATATTCTTTGTTTTCATCACTATCTGTAAATTTTATTGTCGTTGTAAGTGTTAAAAATATAAATTTTTTTATATTGAAATTTTTCTTATTTACAGTATGCAATGACAATTTATTTACCACAAAAAAGTTCTCTCCTCCAGAGAATCAAGCTGACTGAAAATTATAGTTGGCGCCGACATTCCTTCTCTAATGCTTGCCACACACTAGGCAACATTAGAGGAAACATGTGCATGTTTCACTTAATGTTCCATCGTGTGTAGCAACGTTTCCTGTTGAAATTCATGTTTCGTTTTTGGTTCCTCATATATCATTTTTTTTTTTTTGATATTTTATGTTTCAAAATACAATGTTCCATCGTGTGTATCGATGTTTACTAATTTTTCTATCTTACTTCGTTGTGAGCAGTAGTTGCGTGCGGTGCATTTGTAATTTGCGAAGTAAACAAAATAAAAGAGAGACGAAAATGGTGACTAGAGTATTCAAAAAACCGGCCGTTTAAAAAAACCGGTTTCGATTTTCTTCGAAAAATAGAATTTAAAAAAACCGGTTTCGGTTTTTGTAGAAAAAACCGGTCAACCGGTTTTTTAGGTTTTTTTTAAATTTGAAGAAAAGCTTATATAATTTGTTAATTGTTTTTATTACAAAAAAAAAACAAATTTAATATGTTAAGTAATAAAAATTAAAAAATTTATTCTTTGAAAAAAAATTATATACATATATATGTATATACATATATATTCATTTTAATTTAATTTTTTATCGTATTTCATTTCAACAAAAAATTAACTTAAAACCAATATTTTTTAATATAATATCTTAAAAATTATATTCATATCAAATGAATAGAGATCATTGAATTTGTAAATTGGTAAAATTAGGTACGTTAGTAATTTGAACGTTTAAAACGTTTGGCATTAAATAAGTTTTTTTAAATATGTAAAAAGAAAATCTATTTTTCAGTTCTAAAATAATATTTTAGAAATAATATGCAATTAAAATTTTTCGTTTTAAGACGATTTTTTTTGTTTGCTTTTGATAAAGCTAGAAGTGGAAAATACTCTTTCACTAATAATGTTGGACAAATAGTCAAAAGGCAATTATATAAATATTCCAAATTTTCAGTTCTATTGTCGCATTTATCAAGATATATGAAATCATCATGTAATAATATGATGAATGATTTTGTAGTCTCCTTTTTAGGATTTTAAATACACAATATTTAGATCAGAAATTAAACTATTTTAATTTGGAATATCCATCGGAATCTATCAGACGTACATTAAAATCTTCATAACCAAACAATTATAAGTGTTCGGAAAAAATAAAAGAGACTAAGTAACCCAGTTGGTGATGTAATTAAAACAACCGGTTAACCGAACAAAAAAGACCGGTTTTCGGGTTTCTTCGAATTTACAAAATATTCGAAACCGATCGGTTTTCAAAAATAAAGAAACCGGTTGACCGGTTTTGGTTTTTGAATACTCTAATGGTGAAAATTTAAAATAACTAAAATTGGATATGAATGTAAAAATGTATGAGAATTATGGGACATAAAATGTGATATCTATAAAAATAAAACAGCAGCATATGAAAAATTAACAAAATAATATAGAAACATTTAAAAAAAAAAATATTTATATTTGCACAGAACTGATGTTTCGTTTTTGGTTCCGTCTGTACTTAAAAAGGAAACATTAAAAGAAACACATGTTTCTAATAATGTTGCTTCGTCTGTGTGTAGCATTAAGAAAATTTTCAGATGCGTCGTGTTAGAATTGTAGCTTAACGCCTACACTAGACATAAAACCATCTCTTGTAGTTCTCTTTCGCATGTAGGGTTAATGGAAGGTAATTAATATAGACGCAAACCATAATTAATTCATAAGGAATAGTATAAACGACATATATTATTCATTTGAATTTTAACTAAAAATACAAAAGCAAATTGAAGAATTAATTAATTGAGCCAATTTATACGATGCAATTGATTGCGTGCAATTTTCTTATTTACGGTGACTTTCATTGCACGAAAACTGAATGTGAATGAAGCAACAAAAGAAGAATACATATGAGTGTGAAAGAGAGATAACATAAACATGCACGAAAAACGAAAACAGTGCCTTTTTTGTTACCCCGCTTCTCTACCCCGTTCGCCAACAAACGAAAATTGCACGCTATACTTGGATGCAACAAAGTCACCATCTAAATTGGCTCATTCTAAGCTTTGGTCTGACAGGCAATTTTCCTCCACCCCAAACACACGAATAATTTTGTTCACATTACTCAACGGTATTTTTTAAGGTAACGGTATTCAATTTAAAATGGCGTTTTGCAATGACTGCAATCAACTTTGAAAGTTGACGATTTATTAAGGGATTTAAAAAATAACTTAACAACACTTATCTTTCATGTGTTGCCAAGTCTAATCAATATTTTTTCTGACACAAAAAAACACTGTTTTGTATTTGTACACGACAATTACCTGGTTTTATTTATAAAAATTTAATTTTATTTATTTTGTTACATACTGTGCAAACAATATATACTTTAACAAATGGAGGTGTCCTTAATGCAATTAGAAAGATGTAAGTTTTTTTTTAAACAAAACATAAATATTTCATATTTAAACTCTAAAATTTTCGAAAAATTAGGCCGCACAAGTGGTGATGGCATGGAACAGGAAGATTTACAAGAGAAAGTTAAACAAGAAAAAACTAAGGAAAATAAGGTCACAAGCGAGAATGAAAAAATTCAGAGAAAGGAATCGATAATAACAACACAGGAATTAAGGGATAAATCTCGAAGATCTTCAAATACTGGAGCTGCAAATAAAGGAAATCAAGGGTTGCCCTTACCGGGATTACATACATTATATAGACGACCGGAATGTATAACCAGAAGTTTAAAGCCTGCTTTGCCCAAAGGAGAGTTGATACAAATGAAACCCAGATTAGTGGATACCATTAATGCATTGCCAGAACATAAAAAGACCAAACCACCCAGATTTATACCCTTTGAACCTTATCCCGGAGCAGTTAATCCTATAGTGCCAAAACAAAAAAGTGGTTCTGTAACACCCAGATCCAATGTAACAACTAAACCAAATCGTAATAACTTGGATATTGGTGTATTGGTAACACAAATGTCTTCTATGAGGACACAAGAGTTACAGGAACCTGAAGCAGATAAAAAGAAATATAATGAAAAAGCTGAGAAAATGAAAAGCCACACCGAAGGAGAATCTGAAAATTCTTTGGAATTAGAAATGTTAAGGAAAGAACTTCAAAAAGTTAAGGAAGAACGTGACTATTTTCAAGGTCAATTCAAATTTCAGACCCAAGTTAATGCAGAATTAAAGAATTTATTAGTGGCTTCCGTGGGAGAAGATCTTTTAACTAGAGTTAATGTTTTAACCGAAGATAAGTTACAATTAGCAAGAGCTCTACTAGACACCGCCAAAAATTTGACTACCCATACAGAACAAATTGAATTCTTGGCCGGACAATGTGAAGTTTGGCGTTCAAAATTTCTGGCCAGTAGTGTTATGATAGAAGAGCTGGCACGTTGGAAAGCAGATTTAATGCATAAAAATCAATTGCTTAACGAATCCACAAAAAAACTTTTGCATACTACCCACCAACTGAGACAAATGCAATTGGACATGTTGAAAAATTTGAAATTCTTGGCTAAAATACGTTATTTAAATTTACCAGCTACTGATGTTATAACTCTATCAGTAGAGATTTTAAATATATTACAACAAATGGTTTTACATTCTGGCGTTGGCATGCCAGAGGGAGATTTAACAATATCTTCGGCTTCCACTTCACCACTATGTGATTCCGAAAAATATGCTGTACAGGCATTGCAATTTATTAGTCAACCATTAATGGCAACAGATGAGGCCATTAAGGCTTTATTTGGTCAAGCTCAACGACCATATGCATCACAAATTTCTACCATCACGACTACTACTTCTTTAGAAGGAGATCACGCCTCTGATACTTCTAATAAAGAAAAGTTTTAATAGAAAAGTAACTTCTTATCTGTATATTATTAATTAAAAACAAATTGCAAAAATTTTATATTCCCTATTCATAGTCACACTAAGTGAAGCAATAAATAGTTATTTTAAAAAAATATATTATCTTTTTTTAAAAACCCAATATTAACCATTAATTTAATTAAGATATTGCTTTAATACTAACACTTATTTATTGTATCATATAAATCTATACGTCTTTGTTTCGATATGGGGATTTGTTGGCGTACTTGTTCAACTATAGAAAAATCTGGAAATATAATAAATGAAACAAATAGAATAAATTTTTAAAATAAAAAAAATTAAGATTTTTCATTATTTTTTTACAGTACGTTCATATTGAAGCCCAAAATACGTATTTTAAGGTATTTTCAATTTTTCAACATTCAAATTCCATATAATTTTAAATTCTATAAACTCAGAATTGCTGCAATAAAAATTGCTGAATGAGCCGGTACTTAATCTACCTTAAACTTATAGTCGAACCTCAAACAGAGAACCTTTTGTTCGGATCTTTTAATCGACAAAATTGACGATTAATCGATTATTCCTGTAATGCAATATAAATTTAATTTTTTGTTTCTTTTTTGTCAATATAAATAACAGAGTTGTTTTTTTAAATATCAAGTTAAAACGACTGCATTAGTTTATAAAGTGTCTGTCCAGGATGATTCCTATTAAAAATATAAGTCGTTAATCGACCTATGTTAAACGATTATTCGAGTAAATAATTATTTGAGTTTAAAATTATTTATTTCGACATTAACTGGAATAGAGGCGATTAAACGGTTAACTGAATTGGAAACACTACTGGATATCCATAGTCACGAAAATAATACCCCTCCTTTTTCTTTTTATTTCATGTTACGCTATTTTTGAAACTTACCTATATCAGCTATAACACTTTCTTCATCCTCCTTGGCACTTTTCAAAACTTTTGCCCAAGGATCCACAACCATGGAGTGACCATAAGCCACATAATCAGCGGTTTCATCTCTGGCAGGAGATGTAGTTACAACATATAACTGATTGTCATTAGCACGGGAACGTTGTAATAATTCCCAATGCATCGGACCAGTTGTCATATTGAAGGCAGCAGGATAAATCAACATTTCACAGCCTGAAATAATACATATTTTGAAAACAGAAAAGTTATACCTACTTATATTTCGTCGTCTATAATATGGCCCATATTTTTTTCCTTTTTTGCAAAAGAAACCAAGCAAGTTGAGTTTAATGACATAACCCCAATATAATTTTTATAAATAGCTTTTAATATAACTAAAAAAATTTTTTTTCCATACTCTCGGTTTCGACTGGGCGGAGTTTTAAATTTAATTTGGAAAAACTCTAGAATAAATCAGATTATAAAGAAAACTACTCCATAGTAAATATTTGTGGAATACCCTTGTCCTATTAAAGGCGTTATTAGAAGTTTAAAGATGCCTTAATTAACGAAGTTGGTGTTGGACATAAGTTAAAGATAAAAATCCAGTCCGCTATCCAGCATTGCAAGAAGCCGGCTCGGATTTACCATGGAGTAAAAAAACCGTAAGCCCGGCCAAAGTGATTGGGGTTATTTCAGTGAATTCTACTTAAGCTTCATAAAAATGCATGTGTCATAAATAGTAATTACAAGTTACTTTAAAAATCGATTTTGTAAAATGTGTTATGCCATTTTGCAATTTAGCTGACGACATATTTGCAATTCTACTCACCAGCATTTCTATAAATTTTTGCCATTTCTTCAAATCGAATATCATAACAAATGCCAATACCTATTTTATGACCATCAATTTCTATAATAGTAAATTCATTACCGGCCGTTAAAGTTTCAGATTCCTTAAAACGTATACCACCCTTGACATCAATATCAAATAAATGCATTTTACGATGTTTAGCTATTAATTCACCTTCTGGTGACCATACCGTACAAGTATTATAGATTTCATCATTTTCGCCCATTTCTGGTATAGTACCACCAACTATGTAGATACCCATTTCTTTCGATAACTCGGACAACTTTTGTGATGTCTCACCAGAGGGTATATTCTCCGCATATTCACGGAAATATTTTGTGCCATAAGGACAATTAAAACACTCGGGTAATGTTATCAATCGGGGTTGATGCTGTTGTACAGCTTCCCGAATTTTATGAGAAGCATTATGTAGATTGGCCAATTTATCTTTGGAACCTTTAAGTTGAAGCAAAGCTAAACGCATAACTGAACAAGCGATATTAAAGTTTAATAAAAATGGTACTGCAATTTTAAACTAAATACAAAATCTACTTACTTTTACTCATTACTGCTATAAGATTATAAAAAAAATATCTTTTTGCGTTTTTTTTTTGTATATTACTAGGCAATAATTAAAAAACACAAATGATAAGCAAAAACCTCAACAAGTTTTTGTTATCTTTATTTTTGCAAAAAAAATAATGTGATAATGTTACGCTTTGCAACACTATTTTCGTACGGCTTTCCGATTCCAACAGTGTCGTTAATTTGGTGGTTTCCCCACTATACCCAGTAGGGTGGCAATAAAATATATGTGGAACCATTTTTTATCTAAATTTTAATGAAGTCCGAGCGGATTATTGTGCCGCTTATAAAGAACGACACAACCAAAATCCAGACACTTTACTTTCAAAATAAAAAATAACCAAAGTAGCTTTTGAAACTTTTTTTATATTGTAGGTTAATGTATTTATAATACATTATATATATGTAAATACTATTCAAAAGTTGACTGGTAGCCACACATTAAACTTTTGGTCAAACGGCTAAATTCCTTTGCAGAAATTTTCCTGACTTCTTCAAATTACTTTTGGCAATTGACCAATATTCCTTTATTGGTCTTAGCTCAGGACAATCAGTTGGATTGTTTTCTTTTAAAACAAAGTCGATGTCGTTTTTTTAAAAACATTCAAGAGTATCTTTTGGCTAGTGGCAACTGGCACAATAGGGCCAAAACAGCGGTTTAGTGACATGAGACCTTACGAATGGCAGTCAGGGATGGAAAACATGGTACAATTGTACTTTTTTTGGTACATTTTTACCTTGGTTGGTACCGTGGTGTTACCGCCGCTCATTTAGTACAATTTAAAATTTTTTTTCAAATTTTCAATTTACAACTTGATAAAACAACATAACATAAAGTCGACTTTTTTTAAAAGCAACTTTAAATTAAAAACCTGTTTTTATTTATTCAGCTACTATAGTAAAAAATAAAGTCAGTTTTAAGTTGAACCGGCTCTAAATTGGTGTCACATCAAATGTTTCCATACACATTGTACTAAAATATTCGGAATTGGCAACATTGAACAGCTGATTTTAAATTACCTCTCAAAACAAAAAAAAAAAAAAAAATAAGAAAAAAAGTGTATTATTGTTAAAAATGCCTTAAAATTTTTAAATAGCAAATCCTGAAAAGGTTAAATTGCCCTCCAAGGGAGGCGGACAACCAGAAAAAAAGGTGTGATATAAAAATTAGAGAAAAATTTTACAAAGTTTTGTGGGAATTAGACGACTACATAAAACTAACGATAAATTTTGTTTCACCTGGTCAATTCAAATTTTTTTAAGTATTTTTAGTGTCTAAGCAAATCTGATTCAATACGATAAAATTGTTAAAAAAAGCGGAAAAAATTTTGGTACCGTGAGGATCGAAAAAGTACGAAAAAGCTCGGCGCGTTTTTATTGTCAATTTGTATGGAAAAATACATCAAGTTGTTATTCTGGACCACTAATGTATAATTTTTACTGGATGGCGTTCGTTTACACAAATCCTCAGTAAATAGAAAGTTAAAACAGAGAATAAAATGACAGTTCAATGTTAAGAGTTTGCAAATTTTTACTGAACAAACTTTTGCCAGCAAGAATTCTTAAGCAGAAAAAACATATGATAAAAAAATATATGATTAATTTTTGTAAATACAAATAAAAATATTTTACAACTGCGTTGTTGTACGCAAATCAATAAATATTGTAAAATTAATTATGGAAAATATAAGAAAAACTAATAAAATGTTTCTGATTAATATTTTACATCAATAATTCTCTTTTTCTAAATCGACCAGTTATACATTATTTTTGCATATGTTATTACAATCAGCTGTTTAACAAACTTGTAAATTGTTACAAATTCTTTTAGAAAATTTTCTTCTTGAGAGTAAATTTGTCTTACTCTCTGTAACTTTGCTACTGAGTAATTCTTACTGGACTCGACTGAGAAAAGTAATCGAGTGGAGCTAATAACAAGAGAAACTAAAAAAACAAAATTCTTTAATTTAAATGAACCAATAGTGCAATTCTCTAACTTTCTTAACGAATTTTTAGATTTCGTTTACAAACGACAATTGTTGGTTTAGTTGCTAAAAAAGCTATTCTGTATTTTTTAAATATTTGAAAAGAGATATCTATAAAAGTTGTTAATATGAATTTTATTTGCTTTAAAATTTTATAAAGTAACGTTAATAATAATGGTTAACTTTAAGTTAAAAAAAAATCAGTAGATAAGTTAACGATTTTTAGCGGTAGAAAAAATTTGTAACTACCGACTTTTACCTTTCAAAAGTTATAAAATCGCACTCTAGGTTTGAATGAGCATTTTCTTATGTATTTAATTGCATTAATACATTTATACTTAGACATTTAAAACTACATTGTTTATATAAAAAATAATTAATTCAGGATTAAAAATTTACAATAATTTTGCAATACCTTCTAATGTCTGTATACACATAAAATCAAATAAAATTAAATCAGTTCTTTCTTTCAAATAATACAGGGAAAGGTTTGTCTTTCGGTGCCTGCAGCCAATTGTCTTCAGAATATTTAACATTGTTTTCAGTCTCAATAACATGGAAAGTGTAGGCATGACGACTCTTAGTTGAACGATTGGGTTCACTTTTATGAACGACATTACCGTGGATAATAATGCAAGTGCCTAAAAAGAAAAACAAATGGTTAATAAAACTCTTTAAAAGTTATTAATAAGTTTCATACCTTTACTACATTGTATTGGTGCAAAACTCGATTGTGGATAAAATGGTGCAGCTCTGTCGTAAATCATCAACTCCTTAGCTTTCTTATCGGGATTTCGTATATATCTACGATGAACACCACTCTTGTGGGATCCTTTTATAAATTGTAAACAACCATTTTGTAAGGTACAGTCTTCCAAGGCGAACCAAAATCCTATGGCCGAATTGGGTTCGGTATATAGAAACCAAGAATCTTGATGTGGTATAACTTCACCACCCAATCTGGGATTCTTATAAATATACATGCTTTGGCAAATGGCCGGACGATTGAAATTTAATTGCCAGCAAATTTCCTTAATACGATTACTAAAACTAATCTTATTGAAGACGGGATGTTCTACGTGAAGAGCATGGCCAACTTTATTTAATGCCACCGTAGGATCTACCACTAATTCACCATTATCACCAACAGCACCATCTTCAAAGAAATACCGTACTTTATCACCCGATTCCATAAAATACACATCTTTAGATTGAGCATCTTGATTTTCAATTGTATTAAATATTTTACGATTGGCCTGGGGAGCTTCCATACAAAGTGCACGACCGGACTTAAAAAGTTCATCAATTTCGTCGGGTGTTAAAAAATCCTCAATGACAATAAAGCCATTTTCGTTAATCTAAATTGATTAAATATTTTATTAAGTAATTTCTTTGACCCTTAATAAAGCTTAGTAACAACAATAATAATAATAATAAACTAAAAACATTTAAAATTGTGTTTGTTGATAAAATTCAAACTAGTATAAACATCATTTGTTACAGTCTTATCATCATCAGTAATCATCATTCATCATTAAGTTCCAAATGATAATTTCACTAGAACACAACTATCTAGGGTATTAGGTCTCATTGAAATGCAGGCGTGTGTCAATTTAATAATATTACACAATTATTAATTTAAATTTTGCAAATTCGTGTTTAATCTGACAGGCTTATGCAATAAATTACTACACAGTGTAACAAGAAGTGTTAACCGAAATAGAAGTAGTATAACATCAGTTATACAAAAAACCCCCTTAGAGTTTTGAATGGTAAACTCAGGCGGTTAATTATGTATCTTTTTAACGACACGCAATAGTTAAATGACACCAAAATTACTATAATTTCAGCATTGTGAATGATAAAACGTCAGGTGTTTTATAACTTACCGGATGTATAAATAAAATGAGTTCCATCATCGAACCGATAATTATTTAAATGTTATTTTACTAAAGTGCATCTTAATAAACATAAATAATTAACCTTCATATTTTTATGGCCTCCTGAAATGTCTGTCTGTTTTAAATTATTATTTTTACACAGATTGTTTGGTGTCAAAAATCATGAATATCGGTCTAGCGGCCCAGAAATTTTAGGGGCACCTCAAAAATCTCCATAAAAAATGGTACAGTTTATCAAAGCACTAAAATGTACAATTTTTAATGGAAAATTTCAAGATGCCCTTAGTCATAACTTCTGAATAGCTGGACCGATTTCGATAATATTTATCAGCAAATTGCATAGGAGAATAACAATGAGGCTGAAGCTGATAATTCAAAATTTGTTGCACAGTGTAATAGATGATAATGTTTTTGGTGTGGTGTTTCTTTCAACGACTTTGTGATAAGATTAAATTTAACAGACATAATGTTCTTTCTAATCATTGTATTTAGTAGGATTATAAAATCATTTTTCGTTCATGCCTCATGTATGTCTGGAATATTTTTAATTTTACATTTATGTTTTGTAGACGGACTTATAACGCAATACAAAATTTTCCATACCTTTTAACCCTACTATTACCGACAAATTTATTAACGTTCAATGAAATTTTCTATTAACAAGGTTTTAATTGCGTATTAGTTAATTTATTTGGTTGATTCCAAAACAAAAAGTTGTCGATTTGCAATTTTGGCGAATAAAATAAAAAATTTTAAATATGTCCCACTTTAAAATTTTTTCAGTTCTCGCGTCAGAATTCACGTTTGCAATGAAATCAGCGGCATAACAGCGCCCCCGATGTAACAACATAATTTATTTTTAACATACATTTGTTAATAATATAACAGGTCAATTGAGAAGTCCACGGCCTGACACATAGATGGCGCTACTGGACTTAGATCGAAATGATTAGCCCTAACCTTCAAAAGATACGTGTATAAATTTGAAAGCTGTCTTATTATTAGTTTGTGAATTATAGCATTTTGAGTGAAGCAACTTTTGTTACTGTGAAAAACATGGATAAAAAGGAATTTCGCGTGTTGATAAAATATTGCTTTTTGAAGGGAAAAAAACAGTTGAAGCAAAAACTTGGCTTGATGACGAGTTTCCGGACACTGCCCTCGGAAAATCAACCATCGTGGATTGGTATGCTGAGTTTAGACGGGGTGAAATGAGCACCGAAGACGGTGAACGCATTGGACGCCCAAAAGAGGTTGTTACGGACAAAAAAATCAAAAAAATCCACAAAATGATTTCGAATGACCGTAAATTGAAATTGAATGAAATAGCAGGTACTCTAAAGATATCAACTGAACGTGTACATCAATATCATTCACGAATATTTGGGTATGAGAAAGCTCTGTGCAAAGTGGGTGCCGCGCGAGCTCACTTTTGACCAAAAACAAGTCAATGAAAACGAAGGCGAAAATCCATGAATTGGGATTCCAATTGCTTCCGCATCCACCGTATTCTACAGATCTGGCCCCCATCAACTACTTCCTGTTCTTGGATCTCAAAAGAATGCTCGCTGGAATAAAATTTTCGTCAAATGAAGAGGTGATCGCCGTAACTGAGGCCTATTTTGAAGCAAAGGGCAAATCGTACTACAAAACAGTATCGAGAAGTTGGAGGGTCGCTATAATCAGTGTATCACCCTTGAAGGGAACTATGTTGAATAAAAAAAACGAATTTTGGCAAAAAAAGTGTTTTAGTATGGTAGGCCGGGGACTTTTCAATTGACCTGTTATATATTTCTTTTTTCAATGCAAATTTTAAAACATTCAGTCAAAAATTTGGAAAAATACAAGAATTATAAGCCAATAATAGAGTACAAAAAAATAGCAAGCATAGGAGATTACTTTTGCTTGCAAGTAACCTATGAAACATGTAAAAAAATTAGTCATATGTATTAGGTTTCAGCTACCAAAATGTTATAACTTTGTAATTGGATTCTGAATACTTTTGTAAAAGTTAGTCGGTTTTGTTTTAAAAAACTAGTCCACCCTTTTTTTAACAAATAAAGAAACTCAGTAAAAGTCGCACTTTTACATCCGGTCTAAAAAAAATCATAGTATCCCAATATTCGGTCCAGCCATGTAGAAATACCGTGTCTCTGAAAAAATGAAAACACAAGTAAGGTCCATGGTGACCTTAAGGTGCAAAAAAGATAAAATAGCTTAAAAGTGAAAATAATGAAAATAATATGTCATGAATTTTTCCGTTATTCGCGTAAGCCCATAAAAAATACGTTATAACTGCAAACGTAAAAGGTCCCTTTGTTAGTCATCGGAGGTACAAAAAAACTCCTAAAAATTAATTTCTTTTTAAGTGAGATAAATGCGGTGTGGCTACGAGCATAACTAAAAATTACACAGCTGTAGCTCAAAAATTATTTCAAATTATTATGAACTTACACAAAAACAAGTAAAAAAAAAGGCTTAACTTCGGCTGTGACGAATGTTTTAATACCCACCGCTAATATCCCAAAATAATGTTCTCTACTGTTTTTGATACAAATATGTAATGTAAAAAACTTTAAAAGTAAAATTATGGTGGTTAAAAAAATTTTTTGAGGTGGGAAACTTTTTTAGATATGAAAACAAATTTTTTGGTGAAAAAAAAAGATTATGGGTGAAAAAATATTTAGGTTAGGTTAGGTCGAAAGGAGATTGAAGCATCGAAATACAACCTCATATCGCTACGATATACACCTAGGCCTCTGCTGGGCCTGTTGTGCGCTCCTTAAGAAAATGGAGATTGTTAACGTCCGGTTTTCAGAAACTTAGTTTCCCGGACGTAACTCCTCAAGGTTTTCCAGTCGACGTTCCTCAAGTCCGATATAACATCGCCCCCGAGTGCCTGGATCTTAATTCTGCAAATGCCTGACAGTGGCAGAGAAAGTGCTCCAGCGTTTCGCTCTCCTCGCCACACGCTCTATACTCGTCAGAATCTGCCTCAAACGGTTTTGCGTTCGCCAAGTTAACTGCCCTTTCGTTCCCGTCTATCCCCGAGTGGCCCGGTACCCATATAATATTTTGTTATGAAAAAAATTTTAGTGGTGAAAAAAATGTTTGAGGTGAATATAAAATTTTAAGATAGAGCACCCCCGCTTGCGTCTTCGCGTCGTGATTGCCATTTCAACAGACAGACATACAGACGGCATTGCTAAATCGACTTTAAATTGCATAAGGATCACGAAGATAAATACTTAATGGGGTCTTAGACCTATATTTCGACATGTCACAAACGGAATAACAAACTTATAAACTCACCATATATGGTGGAGGGTATAAAAATTACATATATAAAATATTTTTTTATTTAAGTAATTTTGGTCTATTAATGCTTCGTTTATAATAAAAACATGCATGAAAAAGTTCCTTACTTTTAAAGTTTTATAGCCAAAAGGGATAAAATTATTCCGTAAAGCATACAACACCCAACTTTTGAAGCCCATTTTGTCAAAAAGTTTAAAATTTGCATCCTAAAAAACGTAAAGCTAGAAATTTAAAGGCTTTTCTTGTAACCAGCTCGTTCTTGTGCAACATTTGGTACCTATTTTGCGAACAAATTCATAACAATTTTCAGGGAACTAAAGATCCTCTACAAGGTCATGCGATTTGACACCTCTCGATTATTTCCTGTAGGACCAAGTGAAGTCACTGGTTTACGGCTAACAAGCCAGCAACGCCTTGGAGGCCAACATTGTTCGTGTTATTTGTGGCATACGGCCAGCAATGCTCGAAAAAGTGGCACAAAATTGCAACTACAGAATGCGCTTCGTCAAGAACTGCCCCGTTTGCTTATACCCGAGATCATTTTCAAATATTAATGCCATGATTAATCTTTCGAATAAAAAATTTGTCTGGATATTTTTTGTTTTAAAGTTCCATTGGGCTTAAAAAACACCCTTTACTCATTAAAACAACGTATTAACAGTTAAAAAAGGTATTTACCTTTAAAATAACTTAAAATTTAGTTATTTTTAACTATTAAAAGGCAACTAAAAATGCAGTAAAAATACTGAGTTATATTTTCCCCAATTTTGTCAATTATTTCAATATTTTTGTGATAAAAATTTGCCAGTTATTTTTACGGCATTGTAAGTTATTAACTATATTTTATTATAAAAAATAACTAAATTTTTAGTTATTTTAAAGAAAAAAAAAACATTTGTCACCTATTTGACTGCATATACCTTTGTTAGTTGATATCAATTTCAATACATGATATGAATTTCAGAAGATTCTACCGAAAAACTTTTTCAAGTATACTAAATAATTACGATCATAAATTTTGATTCTTGCTTTTAGCAAATTATCAGTAGTGACTGTATATTAAGTAGATTAGAGTAGATACATACAATCAAACAAACCGAATATGTAGTTGTGTAAACGGTTTTTTCATTATTTATTTATACAACCAATAAAAAAAAGCGGGTCACTGTACTATCGAGGAAAACAAGCAAATAAAACTTTATTAATACATCAGAGGTTCCCAAATTTATTTGATTCCTTCATTAAATAAATGGCATAAGCCAAAACAATAGCTACCCAGAAGGAAAAATGATTGAGTACTTCAAAATACATGACTATTTTATCAGCAAAAATAAAAAGTACAAAAAAAAAACAAACATAAAGATTTGACACACACGCATAATATTCTGCTGAAAAGTTGTTAAATTTACAACTGTGTCAAATCTTTCCTATAACACTGGCTAAAGCCACCCAGTAGTAAAAAGACGAACTATTTTTAAAATGTACTAGTTTTTGGACTAGTAATTACAAAACGACGATAATAGGGACTGTTAAAAAAATTGCTTAAATTTAAATACAAGTTTTGAAAGTATCATTTTGTTTACATTTTTAATAAAAAAATATCGAGTTTGCAAATAAACACATAATAATTTTTATTATTGTGATTGATATGCAAAGTAACTGGTCCGGTACTGGTGTCGAAGACTTACTTCAGAACTTTTGTTTTAAGTGTTTTAATACCAGTTTAGCTACATGTTTTTTCTTTCCAAAACAATAATAGTTTTGTTTATATCTATAACTACTTGTAAAGAAAACGACTATCCCTACTTAGCTGACTTTCTCTATTTTTTGTACGATTTGAATATTTAGGGTTTTCGCCGGAACGCAAAATACAGCAATTATATTGTTTGCCCTGCGCTAGCATTACTTACAAACACATAATTCATTTGTTAGCTTTTGTTTACATTTAAAAGAGAAAAGCCAATAATTTCTAAGACTTGGCAGCATTTTTATAGATTCTTAAATTTTTAGGCAGCTAAATCTAAAACTACTTAGCGAGCCTTATCTACTTAAATTTGTATGGAATATTTATATAAAATTCGAAAAAACAAACCAAATTTTGAACCAGTTGTGTATTAGTTTCATAGAAATTGAACGGTTTCAAAAGATTCAATTCAATACGAGTTTTAAAATTCTGATTATGTTTACATTTGTTTTTAATAATATAACATAGTATGAGTTTGCAAACAAACACTAAAATTTTAAATTGTCACCAATTATCATAAATATTTAAAATTGCATTTAGTAAATGGACATATTTTTCTAAGTAGAGGAAACTATAGATCCAATCTACGTTTCATCGATGGAAAACGTTTGGATTTATTTATATAATTTCTTATTCTACTAGTACAGTACTAAACAACTTTCTTTTTGGCAACAATGTTTTTGGCAGCTCTGCTGTTTTCGTGTAATATGTTACTGTAAAACATGTTCAGTTTGGTCTATAATTTATACCATGAATCGACTTAGAAACGAACAGCGCTTGCGGATTATCGAATTTTATTGTCGCAATTCGTGTTGTGTGAGAAAAATCCAAAATCGAAAAATTGTCTTCAGCGACGAAGCTCATTTTTGGCTCAATGGGTACTTCAACAAACAGAATTGCAGGATTTGGTAAGAAGAGCAGCCAGAAGCAGTTTAAAAGCTGTCAATGCACTCTGAAAGAGGCAGTGTTTGGTGTGGATTGAGAGGCAAAAAATCCCAAAGCTCTTAAAAAAATCACCCATTATTAACAAGAGTCACTTTCGGATCTAGTTCAACCATAAAGTGTGACACTGTTTGAGAACATCTGATATTAATAATTTTTATAAATAAAATTTTGTCATTTATGAAAAAAAAAGTGAAATTATTCTAAAAGATATAAAAACAAAACAATTTCAAAATAGCAGATGCTATCTTGTCTGTACCTGCACCAAATATTCTCGAACATTTTTGAATGATGCAATTTCTTATTATCTGTTCATTTGATTTTAATGGTCAATGGTTGATCTTTAAAAGTTTGGCATTTGATTTGCAGGTGTATTTGGCTTGTTAAAGCAATTTTTATCTATTATGTGAGATTTTTTATATATTTTTTTTTTTTGGTATGTAAACATTTTTGTGCTATGAATGTCAATTTAATGTGTCGTAAACTAAAATTCAAAATGGCTTTAATTAAAGAAAATCTTTAGATATTGATGTAATACGTATGAAGCATATTATAAAAGTACTTGTTTTTATTTGCCCACATGATACTAATGCATTTCTTGTTAGTATACGAAGGCGCATCAATAAGTCCGTGACTTTTCGAACTTCCCTCGTAGTAATATGAAATTCAACACTGCTGCCTTCAAGTACCACCTTTTAATAGACTACTGTCAAATTTTGAGCAAGTTCCGTCATTTACTTTGCGTTTAACAGCTGTTCAAAACATACAACCTTGTGGATTTTTTTAAAAAATGGAAAAAAGTGAATTTCGATGGTCATTAAACATTATTTTTTGCAAAAAAAAAACTGTCAATCAAACCAAGGAAAAGCTTGATAAATACTATGGGGACTCTGCACTATTGATTTCAATACTAAAAAAGTGGTATACTAACTTTCGGTGTGGCCGAACGTTCTGGACGTCCAGTTGAGGTCTCTACACCCAAAACAGTTGACAAAATTCACGATATGGTGTTGGCCGATGGGAGATTGAATGTGCGATAGATTGTGTAGCTTAGTGGTTTAAATTTTGAACGATCACTTGGGTATGAGAAAGCTTTCCGCAAGATGGCTACCGCGTTTGCTCACAATCGACCACCAACGGAATCGTGTGACAGCTTAGTTTCCATGGCAAATATCCATGAAGTAGACTACGAATTGACCCCTCATTCACCTTATTCTCCGGATTTAGCCCCCAGTGACTATTTGCTATTTCCAAACCTAAAGCAATGGCTCGGTGGAAAGAGATTTAGCTCCAACGATGAAATTATTGATCAAACCAATGCCTATTTTATGGACCTCTAAAAATCCTGCTGTTAAACGCAAATTAAATGACCAAACTTGCTCAAAATTTGACAGTAGTCTATTAACAGGTGGTACTTGATGGGAGAAGTTCGAAAATCACGGTTTTTTAAAATTGAAAAATTATAAAAAAATTTAATTTTGATTATATATATTTTACAACCCGATTGTTATTTATGATAAATTCAGTTGTAATATTGTTTAAAATTTGTGTTTTTAACGACTTTTGAGCAAATAGGGACGATTACCTCATTCCTCTATAAATAAGGAAGGATTTTTTCTGTCAAATTATTTAAATGAAACTTTGTAAGGAGTTCTTAATTCCTAAAAAAAATATTTAAATTGTCGTGACAGTGGATATCAAAAATGATTTAATAAAAAATTTTAATTGATCTCAAACATCTTTATTTTATTTAAATGTTAAAAAAAAACATTATTTTACACTTAATTGTGTTTTTTTAAATCTTTTTCCAATTTAAAGTAAATTAAATATCGTTTAAAAGAAAACTTTAATTGTGACGATTTTTTTTTACATATTTTGATATTTCAGTTACATAAAAGTCAAAATGGGAATCCCCGAACTTTAATACATTGCATGTAGCGGTAAAGCACAGTTAGCAGACAACAATATAAAATCAATGGTTAATAGAGGTAAATCACGGTTAATAGAATTAAAATTCAAATAAACACCATGCCGGTTAACAGATGTACCCGTTTAATCAGGGTTGACCTGTATATGTATATTTTTTAAATTCAGAAAATTCGTCTGATGAACAATTCTTTTTATCTTATTTTCAAGCGGAAAAGTCACAAAATTTAAAATTGGGAAAACTATTAACCCATGAAAACTATTACAAAGTATTGGTTTTTAGTTCCAAATATCTCCGCTCGCTATGAATAGATCAATATTTTTATAAAATGTTGTCTTAAAATAGTCAGCCATTTAAACTCCGTCATGAAGGGTTATAGATGTTTGATCTGGTTTCATAAATTTTCCAGCATGTCAGGTTTCGGTGTAAACAATTGCTAGACAATTTCTTAGGTCGTATTCGTTTTCAACGTCGAAAGATTCACTCCCTTTTCATTCATGTAACTTAACCTGTGTAAGGGTATGAATTTTGGACTGTGTAAGGGTATGAATTTTGGTGTCCCACCGAGTGGTCGGCTTTGGTGTTTGGCTAAATTTCGATTTCAGTTTCGGTTGAACATTGTAAATTAGGCCAAAATGAGTTCGGTCGTTTACTAGTGATTTCACAACAACAACAACAAGTCACAGTGAGTAGCTAATGGGACATTGCGATAATGGAGCTAAAAGTGTCAGACTTTTTGCATTTTAGCTGACGGTTAATTACATGTCAAAATTTGACAAATTTAAGGGCTAACACCTTATACAAAACTTAAGAATAGAGGTGATATTTTTTTTTTTTTTATTTATTCATTTGTTTGAAGTGTGTTAAAAAAATATTTTATTATCATGAAACAAATAAAATAATTATCAAAATACTTAGGAAAAATATAATTTTAAAAGTATATTTATCAAGTTTTTGTTTTTGTTTACTAGTCTTAGTTTTTGTACCATTCCAATGTTGAAGTTCTTTAAATAACTGAAGTTTTTTCTTTAGTAACATTTTTTTAGAAAATATTTTATTTTAACTGGTAAATTGAGGAACTAATCAAAAATCAGTTGAAGTTGGTTTTTTTTCAAAGTATTATAACCATTGACGTCCGACCGTCCATCTTTCCATGTAAAATACAGGGTTCTTATAATCAAAATACAAGTGTATTACCCAAAGAGCAAACCTTCTTGAAATTGTTAAAACCAGTACATGTTTAGACCTAGTCAACAGAGAAATGTCCCATCTGAAATTAAATGTCTAGAGCTTAAATGCTATTACAAAACCAAAGTGCGCAAGAGGAGCACGGACCTGGGTAATTTTATGTATGAATCGATTAATGTTAATCTTGGTCACAAAAAAAAAAAACGAATTCAACTTAGGTTCAGTTGCTCCCGGTTTTTACAGCGATTTGAAGCCCGGTATAAAATTATTGAATGAATCTTACCATTTTTGAAAGTATAACACGATGCTTAACTGATAGATCAACTTTTGGACGTCTGACCCGGATAAAAAGCCAGAAGCTTAAAGTCTGAAGTTTCAAGAGAACCCCAAAAGAAATCCCTACAATTTGATAGTACTGTAGGGTATTTTGATGTTAGCATTTCGGTCTTTAATTTTTTTTTAATTGTTTATATGCGAAATAATGCTGTATAAATAATTTTTTGTTTGCAAGCAAAAAAAAAAAAAAGTATTTTCTTGAGCTGTTTATGTAGGTGTAACCCCTTAACAAGTTTTTAGTGTTGTGCGCAATTATGTTTTCATTTTGTTTGTTTTGTTCTATATGCAAACAGTAAACCGATTTCGCTTTCATGTTTTTTTTTTTTTTGTACTTAACTAGCACTTTGCGAAAGTGTTTTGAATTATAAATAGTTCGATAGCGTACTGTATACAAAATATGGCAAATTTTGTATTCTAATGACAACGACGCTGGTCACATAAACAAAAAAAAAAAATACGTCAAATGTCAACAGATGTTTAATTAAGGAAGCGGAAATGTCAATAGTAAAACGATCAATTTTTAAAATCATTTTTTAACAACGGTTTTGTTTTATTAAACAGAAATACTTGTAAAATTTGTAAAATTAAAATACTGAACTCTCACTAAAAGGGAATTGTTGTAGGAGGGTGAAAATTTGGAAGCTATGTAGTACATGCCAGTTAATCGGGTAGTTTTTGTTGTAACTATAATTGCAGTTTTTTCTCATTCTAGTCGGTGGTGTGTAGATTTACACGTTGATCATCTCTGTCTAGCCATATCAAAAAATTTTTAAATTTTTCCAATAGAATCTACTGAAAATGAAAGTTAAAATAAGACATATGAAGTTATAAATGCCTTTAAAATAACTAAAAATGTATTATTTTTAATTAAAAAAACAACAAATGCAGTAAACCATAACTAAAAATGTTGTCAAAACAATTGACAATTCTTTATTACAACATTTTTAAAACAACTGAATAAAAGATCAAAAATTACCGAGTTTTTACAGTAATTTTTTTCGTTATTATAAACAAATATAATTATTATAAATATAAAAAAATTAGTAATATGTTGATTTTCTTCAAAGTTAACACTACTTCTCAAACACACACTCCAGGTAACGTGTTATAATAACAACCGCACAGGAACAGAAAATTTGACTTTTTGTCTTCACTCGAAGAAAACATAAACTTTTAAAATCAAGGCTAAATGAGAAAGGGATTGTCCCTTTCCAGAATATATTTGACAAGTTTGATCCCATAACATGATGACAATCGCAGATCAGTTATCGAAATGTGACGTCTATGTCAATGGACCATAATGGAAGCATAATCCGGTAAACTCACCAAAAATAAGTCTGTAATGGCAACTGCTGTTATTACGGGAAATTTTGCTATTTTGAGCCCAGCGGTTTTTTTTTGCTAATCTTAGGAACACATGTCTGTTGACATGTAGTACAATGAAATTAATAGCCGCTACTAAATTTTAGTAAACCTTTTGTAAAATGGAATTTTAATTCGGTTTGATAAAATCCGCAAAAATATTTACTAAGTATTATTATTATAAGTACAATTAAAAAAATTAGTAAGCGCTACTAAATTTAAGTAAATTGTTGTAAACTCAATGAATTTTAAAATATATAAAAATTTTAATTTATAAAAAAAATATTAAAATGCACATATTAACTCAATTATTATACCCTCCACCATATATGGTGAGGGTATATATCAGTTTGTCATTCCGTTTGTAACATGTCGAAATATAGGTCTAAGACTCCATAAGGTATATATATTCGTGATCCTTAGGCAATTTTAAGTCGATTTAGCGATGTCCGTCTGTCTGTTGAAATGGCGATCACGACGCAAAGACGCAAGTGGGGGTGCCTATTTTTACCTGGATTGTTGGACATCCTCCCGAGCAGTTTGGTATTGAAAATGAGCAAAATCGGTCCAGCGGTTAAAAAGTTATGAGTGAAAATGTAAGCATACCTCTTAATTTTCCATACAAATTGGTGTATTTTAGTACAATTTCATAGAAGCGACAGGTACAAAATATATTTTCTCATATTTTTTCAGCAGTCGCTTAGAAATTAATAATATTTTGTATTCACCTCAAATATTTTTCACCTCAAAAAATTTTAATCACCACTAAAATTTTTTTTCACCACAAAAAATTTTTTTCACCTCAAAAAAATTTTTTCACCTTTTTAATTTTACTTCAAAAGTTTTTTACATTATTTAAAACAGTAGAGAACATTTTTTTAGAATATTGGTGGAGGGTATTCAAAGATTCGGTACAGCCGAATTTAAGTCTTTTTTACTTGTTTTTGGATACAAGTGTTATGCATGGTTTTCACTATGTCATTTTTTTTTAATGTCAATTTGTCCAAATTATTGGCAATTGTATGAAAACGGGTTGTCATATGGTATCATTTGAGTTTGCAGTCAGTTATGCACACGAACTGCCGTCTAAAATGACAGACAAGTGAAAACGTCAAATTTCAGTTTGTCAACAGATATGGCAGCATTTTTTATCTAAAATAAAATTGACAACAAGTTGTCAATTTTTTTTGTTTGACGATCACAAAGCTGTTATTTTTTTATTTTGCTGGAAAAATTAATTGCAATGGAAATTTTTTAAATAAAGAAAGAAATGGTAATGTAATAACACAAAACGCCGCACCAGCTATAGCCATTTGTTTCTTTTTTGTCATTTTTAAATTTTTTCAACTTTTTATTGAACACAAATTAATATTTTCTAATCAGCTGTTCGCTCGCCTCATCGTATTTGACCTTTGTAATGAAAACGGCGTGTCAACTGACACCAAAATTTGACATAAGTCTTTGACAAGCTCTGCTTTATCGACTTATTGTCAGTTTTTAAGATGTAATGAAAACGCATATGACACAAAATGACGAGAATTCATTTGAGTCAGTTTTTGTTGTCAGTTCATATGACATAATGAAAACCAGGCATTACACTTTAAAGCTTCTAATTTATTTTTAATTTGCTTTACTAATTCGAATATACAAATTTATATTTTTTTAGCGAACAACATTTTTTATTAATTTTTTTTCAAAATTTATTTTAAACAAAATTAAAAAAAAAAAAATAGTTAAAACATAAACGAATTTATCATTTTGTTTTAATTTGCTAATTTTTGTTTTGAAAAATATTTTTAGTAAATTTTTTGGATTTTAAGGTAAAATTTTATTTGTTTTAAGGGCTGATTTTGTATGTATAAGTTTTAATTATTAGACATAACATTTCCTTCAATATCCACTTTTTCAAAATTAGTACATTTTTTTTTGCTAATTTTAGCAAATCAGTTTTTAAAAATTTGTAAAATGATTTCTTTAGCAACAAAAATTTGTAAATATTCTGTAAAAGTTCTGTAACTTGTAAAATGTAAATAGCAAAATAAATTACTAAATAATAATTTTTTTACTTAAAATCAGTACAAAAAAAGTAAAGTGAGATTGAAATATGTTTATAAATTTTTCTACTAACTTTTTATTCTGAGTGTATATACTCCATGGATACTTACGCTCTGCCCCCTATGATGCCGTTATTTCTGATCAATGTGGTTCCGGAGCAACAATCATTGCTGAAAAACATGATCGAGTTTCTAAGGGTTGTTCTACCGGCGAGATACTTCGAACGGCTCGACGATACGAATCGAAATCAATATTAATAGGACAAAGTGTCTTTCAGAGGTTACGTTTTGTCACGTAAAAATACGAAACACCGAATATACGGACTCAAAGAATTTCATTCAAACTGTAATGACGCCAAATTATAATAAAAGTTGTAAAACATAATAATCCTAAAATAGGAGGTATATTATATTTTCATGAAAATAAATTGCACTAAATTTCACATGAAATTTCATTATCATGATTTTTTTTTACACTCAGAAAAAAAAAGTTGGTTGAAAAATTTGTAAACGGTTTTCAATCCCACTTTACTATTTTTGTACTGATTTTTAGTAAAAAACTTAGTATTTAGCAAATATTTTTGCTATTAACATTTTACAAATTACAGAATTTTTACAGAATATTTAAAATGTTTTGGTGCTAATTTCAGAAGTCATTTTAAAAATTTGTGAAAACCGATTTGCTTAAATGAGCAAAAAAATACTAATTTTAAAAAAGAGGATATTGAAGGAAATGTTATTTCTAATTAAAACTTACAACTACAAACTTAAATTGCTCTAAAATGTTACATAGATTAAAAAAGGGATCGGAAGTGAATATACCGAGTGGTCTGAAAATAGGACATCGACTTTAAAGTTTTTTTAGTTCTAAAAATCAGCCCTTTAAAGTAAAAAATATTGACTAAAATATTTTTCAAAACAGAAATTACCAAATAAAAACAAAGTGGTTAATTTGTTTATGTTTTAAAAAATTTAAAGCCTTTTATTTTGTTTTTAATTTTGTATAAAATATTTTTTGAAAAAATAAAATAAAAAAAATTTGATGCTCGATAAAAAAAATAAATTTAAAATTTTGTACTAATATTCACAATATTTACTATATTTTTTTTGCTGATTTTAGCAAACCGGTTTTAAATTCCGCTTTACAAAAATTTTACTAAAATTTAGTAGCGGCTACTTATTTTTCTACTAATTTCATTGTACTACACGTCAGCAGACATGTGTTGCTAAGATTAGCAAAAAATACCGCTGGGCTCAAATTAACAAAATTTCCCGAAAAATTTTCATTTGTCATTACAGACTTTTTTTGGTGAGTGTATATAGAGTTTAACAGTATTTTTCACGTGAAACTCAAACAACTTGCTAATACTTAAATATTTGAAGTTCATTCGAAGAAAAGGTTTTGGTACGTTGACAAGCTCTTGGTCTTTAACTCAATATCCCTCGCAGCTGCACTAGTCACTACGACAAGTAAATAAATCTTTGCCCACCTCAACGACATAATCGTAAACGGTATCTCCTTATATCTACCGTTCCAGCGCAGCGTTAGAACCGTACACAACGTTCAGCCCGAGAAAGCTGTGGAATTCAATACTTCATTGACAACACTAACGCCACTCCATCAGAGGTTAAGAGCGAAGACATCGCATATATACAGAGCAGTTCAGTTTTTGTGATTTTTTTTCAAGTGGAAATATCTCTCTAGTGGAAATATTCGCAACCCATTTTAAAACTTTGATACTGATATGTTTTTAATTTTTAGTGTAGAGATAAAGTATCGTATTTTCTCAGCAAAATATGAGTCAAAACAAAAAAAAAAAAAAAAAAAACAATTTAGTCTTTCTTATTTTTAAAAATAGTTTTTGAAAAAAGTCCCATCCAAAATGACCTAGTAGTATTTATTTTGTCTAATACATATTTCCCATATTTTGATAAACAGTTTTTTTTTTTGCTAATTTTTCATTTACGATTCTCTTCAAGGTTTTAGATTAATTTTTGGCTTTTAAACTACTAACATAAATTATTGTTGATACAGTAAAATAAGTAGCGTTTTATTGCTTACACTTAAGATTATATACAATCTGACAGTTACCCGATCGACGTGTTAACACTTAACATGTCCAATGTCTAATTTTATATGGAATTTCATAACCAGAACGGAACAGCCCAGCAAAAACATGGTAATGACAGAGCATAACCGTGTGGATTTCCATGTAATGATACATAATCACCTTTCTCTATGAGTAACCATGTAGGTAACTCATTATTCTCACTTTTTTTTGTAAGCGAGAGTATTATGACCACCCATGAATTTTGGGACATCGCGAAAAAAAGAAATTAAGCGAGTAAAAGTGAAACCCTTTGTGTGCTACTTACTCTCTTAATTACTTGGTAATGTCTGTTTTTGTGTGGAAGTGTTCCCAAAATAAGTGAATATAGCTAAGAATAGAGTTTCAATAAAGTATGAATATTTGGAATCATAATTTTCCACTTTGTTCAAACCAAGGAAACTGGATGCTGCATATAAATTTTCTTTTAATTGAAAACACAATTTTATTGAGTTTACAACTTAGGTCGGTTAATTTATATAAAAGTTAGCTCAATTTATCACTACTAACAGTTATTTTAAAATAAATTTTAATCTTGGTTAAAGTTGCGAAGTTGATCTTTAACCTATTGTTAAATTTTCTTATTCTTAATTAATCTTAAATACAATTTATTATATGCTGCTAATTTTCCTGCTATTTTCTGGCTGAATGCTGTAAAAACAGTGTTATACAGAGTTTAGAGATTTGATTCAAAAATAATTATTTTTAAAGAGGATTCAAAAGAGATATAAAAAGTTAATTCGCGAGAATATTTTTTTTTATTTTTTGATTGGCGAAACATTTTTTAGTTTTGATTCGCGAATTATTGTAATATTTTTAATTCGTTGAAAGTCTCCATTTCAAATCAAAACATTGATTTATTAGAAATAATTTTTAAGGCAGAAATAGAATTAGCAAGTGACTTAAACTAGGTATCGTGACTTAAACTAGGTAGGCGCGAAAATTAAATTTTTTTTAAGAAATTAAAATTTGTATTTCTAAAATTTCGTTTCATCAAATCAAAGCTTAAGTCACTCAAGACAATTTTAGTTGGGCCTTTAATTGGAAAGATTTATTAAATCAATGAAATTTTATTCCTTACAAAATCATATTAAAGACAAAAATAAATTCACAAATTATAAACAAATAATATGAATTCGCGAATCAAGAAATAAAATGATAATTTGCGCGATTAAAAAAAAATCAAGAGATGATTGGCCAACAAAAAAATGATTTAATGATTTCTTTTAAGAAATGGAATTATTACTGATGATTGAATTATCTTTTTTAAAAACTAGTTTTGAAACTAGATTTTTAGAAAACTTTTTTATGAAACTGGATTTCTCTGTATAAATCCAGTTATATTACCAGATTTTCGCCAATGTAATGCAAAGGTAATTGAATTAACTAATTTGTTAATTTAATCCCACAACCAATTTCACTTTTTGTTGTAACAAAAATTACATGAGTATGTGACTGTAAGGAAATTTCAAATAAAAACCAATTCAATTCAAAAACATTTAGAATTTTAAAAATTTCTTTGTTCAATGTTTACAATTTTCTTTTTTAAACAAAAAGACAATAAACATTTTTCACATTTTAATGAAAACAGAACTGCAAGAAGAGATGTTGATAGAAATATTGTACGTATTTATGGCTTTGTGATGCTGTTGATGATTCCTTGCTCTAATAATAAATATTATGACTAGAGAGTGTAGCGGTGAAATGGAAATTATACGGAAAACTTTTGTTTTTAAAAAAGGTGTAATTAAAAATGTCTTAAAAAAAAAAAAAATCGAAAGAATACAAATTAGTCGTTAAGTTAAATTTAGAATGATTAGCAAATTACAAAAAACAAAAAACCAAAACAAAAGAAATTGAAATTTTATGTGGGTAAATACAAAAAAAAAATTTCATTTAACTTTAGCGTTTGTAATTTTGTACCCCCTGGGTCTGATGTAACTTAAACGCTAAACTTTAATTTTTGTTAGGATAACTTTATCAATCAAACACAATTTTAATATAGCTTTTCACTTATTTAAAAAAAATATGTATGTTGTATTTATACAAACCTCGTCTAATAATGTGCTATGCATTTTAACTTAATTTAATTCGAATTTATTTAAGTTCACTTTAATATTTTTAAAATTTTTTTCCTTTAATAATTTTGATATATTTTTTCTTGTTTTTTCTTAACGATTGTGTTGTGTTTCACGTTTAGTTTTCAACTGAACTGATTTAAATTTGGAAAATATGAAAAAAGTTCTCCCTCACATTGCTCTAAAGAATACAAATAAAAAATATACAAATTTAAATACAAATTCTAAACACATTCGGTTAGTTAACATATGCTCAATTCTATAGACATTAGGGTCTCCCGAAGTTTTTTTTAATTGTGAATTTCGCGACGGAGAGCACTCAAACGATGCGTGTTGATGAGCTGATTATGGAAAAAATAATGAAAAATTTTTTAAAATTTTCTAATAATCTGACGATGTTTAACGGTAGTTTTCAATTTTTAACCCACTTTTGAAAACAAAATAAAACAAAATAAAGGGTGGTTAAATTTTAAGGGCACACCCAAAGTCAAGTTTTTTCTGCATTTCATTTGACATTTCTCTATTTCAGACTAACTCAATTTGAACCATGGAAAGATACACAATCGAGCAACGCGTTAAAGTTATTCAGGCTTATTATGAAAATGGGCGTTCAAATCAAAATGCATTTCGTGCACTTCGTGATTTTTTTTGGTCAGCATAATCGACCAAATGTGTTCACAATCGGGAGAATTCTGGGAAAATTTCGGCAAACCGGGTCTGTAAAAACACCTGTGCATGCTCGCCCAGTTCGTTCTGCGGAAAACATTGCTGTTGTTCGCGATAGTATGTCATGGGGTCGGCCAAGCATTTACCGTGAATCGTGTTCGCTATCGCGATATGATAACGAAGTTATTGTGACCAGGAATTGAGGATATGACCCTGGACGAAATGTGGTTTCAGCAGGACGGTGCCACTTGCCACACAGCTAACGGAACAATGGCTCTTTTGCGCGACAAATGCAATGGCCGTGTTATCTCAAGTAGTGGCGATGTTAATTGGCCGCCAAGATCATGTGATTTGACACCGTTGGACTTCTTTCTTTGGGGTATATTTGAAAGAAAGGGTGTACGTCGATAAGCCAGCAACAATTCAAGAGCTAAAGGATGAGATAATTCGGCACATTAACGGCATAGAACCTCAATTATGCCTTAGCATCGTCGAAAATTTGGACCATCGGATGGAGGTGTACCACCGAGGTCGCGGCGGCCATTTGGCCGATATTTTGTTCAATACATAATTGAACCATACCATATTATCATAATAAAAGGAAATGACAATAATTTCTTAAATAATTTGTGTTTTATTCAAAATCAACATCGGCCCTTAAAATTTAACCACCCTTTATATAAGTGTAAATACAAAACAAAGATCTATTCAAAACACATGTTCATTGCGTGTTTACATTTTGTATATGTTTAATCCATAAGTACACTCGGAATAAAAAGTTAGTAGAAAAATTTATAAACGATTTTCAATCCCACTATATTTTTACTGATTTTTAGTAAAAAAAAATTATTATCTAGGGTGGGTGCGAACTAGCTAAATAAAATCTATACTAAATTCAGGTTTCCAAATTTTTATGAAATTTAAAAATTTTTTCATATATTTTTTCAAAGAAATTTTAAAACCTTTTGCCAATTTGTATTTAGTTTAGAATTTATTAAGCCACCTCGCCATGGCATTAATAAAGTTTTTTGCTATTTACATTTTACAAATTACAAAAATAGGACATCCACCTAAAAATAGAACTAAAAACATTTCTTAGTTCGAAAAATCAGCCCTTAAAACAATTAAAATTTTACCTTAAAATCCAAAAAATTTACTCTAAAAATATTTTTCAATACAAAAATTAGCAAAATAAAACAAAATGATAAAATCGTTTATGTTTTTACTATTTTTAAGCCTTTGATTTTTTTTTTTTTTAAATTTCGTGTAAAATATCTTTTAAAAAAAAATGTTGTTGCTCAGCAATAAAAAAAATTTTTTTGATTTTTTTCGTTAGGCAACAAGTGTATTTCAAATTAATTAAGTTACTTTGTACATTTTTATTAATTTATTTTATAAATTTAAATTTGTCTATATTTTACAATTCATTGTGTTTAGTTCACTATAATTTAACAAAAATTTTTGTTAATTAAAGCTAATTTATTTTAATAAACATTGTACAGAATTTTACCAACATCTAGTAGCGAATATAAACTTTCCTGCTATTTGCATTTTACTTATATTTAGTAAAATGTGTTGCTGATTTTAGCAGATCGATTTTAAATTGCAGTTTATAGCAATTTACTAAAATTTAGTAGCGCTTACTAATTTTTTATAATAATTTCTTTGAACCAATATTAATAATATTTAGTAAATTTTTTTGCTGATTTAAGCAAACCGATTTTAAATTCCAATTTACAAAATGTTTACTAAAATTTAGTAGCGACTACTATTTTTTTCTACTAATTTCATTTTACTACACGTCGGCAGACAGGTGTTGCTCAAATTAGCAAAAAATACCGCTGGGCTCAAATTGGCAAAAGTTTCCGTAATAGCAGCAAAATTTTCAGTTTCCATTACAGACTTTTTTAGTGAGTGTATAATCAATGCCCGACTGCTCTTTCGTTATGAAATTCGTAAGTGAAAGAAGTTCGGGACACCCTAATAGTCATGTTGGAAAACAAAATAACAATATCAGCATTTTAAAATGTATACTACTCATACATGGGACTAATTAATTGTGTAGACTAATTGACAGTTTCATTAGCAAGGCAGCGACTTTTATACACTTAAAAATGGATATGCTGTCCTAAAAATAGGCACCAAAATATATGCACTATCCAAAAACTTGCACTAAAACTAAAAAAATATCCTCCTAAAATTTTGTATAAACTGAAATCCAATATGAATGTTTAACAAGGAAGCACCGTTAATGGGTTCCCTCCGATTGTGAGGAAATTCGGATATGTGAAAAAAAAACAACAAGAAAATAAGAGATACGTATTATTATCGCACGTTTAGGGTTAAGAGTGGGGACTTCATTTTTGTATAGAAACTTGAGTGAAATTTAAGAAATTCGAATTTCAAAATTTTTCGTTAAAGTACTCGAGAAAACAAAAATTGTTGCATGTGCCATTTATTTCAAATATTTGAAAAATTTGTGGGATAAGATCTTTCATAAAAAACCGAAGGATAACAAATATCGAAAAAAGCTTAAATTTATAGACATTTATTATATGTGAATCTGAATGTAAATCAACAACAATTTTTTATACAAATTTTCGAAAATCTGTGATCAAAAAAAACGTGATAATTTTTCTTCCTAATTTTGAATCCCTAAATATGGGATTGGGTTAGGATAAGGTTAAGTTTAGATTGAAAAAGAGGAAGAGGACTGAGGGTTCTGCTCTACCTTTACTAACAAATGTATAATTTATTTGTTATCTTTTGTTCTTTTTAATATTTTGCCAAATAAATATACAAAATATAAAAAAAGAAACTTCAAATATTTTTATGACAAATATTTTTGTTTACATTTAAAAGAGCAAAACTAAGAAATTCCAAGGCTTGGCAGCATTTTTATAAATTCTTAATTTTTAAGCAGCTGTATACATAACTGCTTAGCAAGTTTATACCTAAACATTCAATTACTTCATGTGTGGGTTTTAAGGGGGTTTTGGAAAATTTTAAACATAACACAATGTGGCACACAGATGTAAACAACAAACATTTGATCACAGCACAAGATCACAAGAGTATGTAGGCATCTCAATCTCTGTTATTGTCTCTGGCGTACATTTCAAGTAATTTTAATAGAAGGTGTCATGTTAAGTTTTTTGGTTAAATTTTAATAAATATAAAAAATCTTTTAAATAAATAAACAAAATATGGAAAATTAAAAAAAGTAATTTTTTAACTGCAATTTAACTTCTTGATATCATTGCCAGAACCAATCGTAGAGCGTTTAACATTAGTTGAGCGATTTGCATGGAGCCGGACAAACACACACATATCGTTAGCTTATTATTGGTTTTACCCACTGACCATTTTTAAAAAAATTGAGTTAAGAATGGGGTATATATATTGTAATTATTCTCTTTCTCATTCAGAAACCCGTTTTCCATATCATGTGTCATATCTAAGATATCCAACATCCGTAATTTTAACATTTAGTGAACATTGTTTTGCTACTTTTCTTTTGCTAAAGCTTAATAAATTATTCCTTATATCTATATATAACGGAATAACGTTACTGACTGACTGATTCAACATCGCCCAGCCCAAACCGCTGGAGCTAGGAAGCTGAAATTTGGTACGAGGTTCCGGCGTAGACAGCCGCTAAGAAATTTGGTATGCTGGCTCCTTCTCCAGTGTAGGTAACAGATTAGACGTTATTTTTGAAAATCAAACGGGGAGGGACAGAAAATTGAGAAGTTCTCCACGTCGACGGCTTGAAAAAACCATTAGAGATGGTAGGTTGAAATTGTGTATATTGGTTCTACTTGAGGTGTAGACATCAACCCAGGTGTTATTTTGGAAAATTCCTACGGGGAGGGGCAAATTCCTACGGGCTGCCCACACCGATTTAGCCAGAAACCTGACATTTTAAATATGTGAACGGGAGTATGTGCTAACTCATTGATCAGCTACATGTTACAATTTTAGCCAGGCACGTGGTAAAAATGGGGTTTGAAAGGGAAAAACCTGAAATTTGAAATATGTGTTACCTGGAGTATGGGCTAACTTATTATTGAGGTACATCTTAGAATTTTGGTCTGGGGCATGGTAAAATTTGGGGACCCCGGGTAATTATCTGGGAACTCCGTATACTCCCCGGGCAACCATTTTCTATATAAATGAATACAAATTTATAGTTTTGTTCGACAAAAATAAAAATAAAAAATATTTATCATGTAGATTTTAAGAAAAATTTATGTAAAACTACTTTATCGTTTTTCTCGATACCGATTATTTGGTATATACACTCAAGAAAAAAATTTAGTAGACAAATTTGTAAACGGTTTACAATCCCACTTAACTATGTTTGTACTGTCTTTAAGTAAAAAAATTATAATTTAGTAAATTGTTTTGCTATTTACATTTTACAAATTACAGAACTTTTACAGAATATTTACAAATTTGAAAACCGATTTGTTAAAATTAGCTAAAAAAAATTACTAATCTTAAAAAAGTGGATATTGAAGGAAATATAATTTCTAATAAATAAAACTTATACATACAGATTTAAATTGCCTTAAAATGTTACATAGGTTGAAAAAGAAGGGGTCGGAAGATACTTTTTACAATCGACTCATGTCCAAAAATTTAAATTTGACCTTAAAATCCAAAAAATTTTCTAAAAATATTTTTGAAAACAAAAATTAACAAATTAAAATGATAAATTCGTTTGTGTTTTTTAATTTTTTCTTCAAAATTTTTTGAAAAGAATAAATAAATAAGAAAATGTTGCTCGATAAAAAAAGTATAAATTTGTATATTCGAATTCGAAAGGCAGTTTCAAAATAAATGAAATAAAGTGTAACAAGTGTATCTAGAAATAACTGAGTTTGTGCATTTTGATAATTTTTTTATAAATTAAAATTATGCTATATATTACAATTCATTGAGTTTACATCAATTTACTAAAATTTTGTAGCGCTTACTAATTTTTTCTACTAATTTGATTGTACTTATATTCACAATATTTAGTAAATATTTTGCGGATTTTAGCAAATCAATTTTAAATTCCACTTTACAAAAGGTTTACTAATATTCAGTAGCGGCTACTAATTTTTTCTACTAATTTCATTGTACTACACGTCAGCAGACATGTGTTGCTAAGATTAGCAAAAAATACCGCTGGGCTCAAATTAGGAAAATTTCCCGTAATAACAGCAAAATTTTCAGTTGTCATTACAGATTTTTTTTGGTGACTGATGTAAGATAATAAGCTCACGATATGATAGGGTCATTTAGTCGCATGAGTACCGACAAGATTTTTTAATTTGAAGTAATAAACAGCAGTTATTATAAAATAGAAATTCAAAAGCTCTGTAGTTTAAATTTTTTACTGATTTACAACCAATCGCATTCGTACAAAATTTGAAATACTATTTTCTACATTACAGATATTTTTTTAAATCTCAAATATTTCATTACCCTTAAATTATAATGATATAGGGTACGTTCGTAAATGCAGAAAATTTGTGCATCACTGCGGCAGTTATGCCAATTTTTGTTGCTGATGCGTAATCAGCTGTTGCAGATGCTATGCTGCTGCTTAACAACTGCACAGTTTGCTTTTTAGAACGATTTGCAATAGATAAAAATATGTTCACCACAATAACATTAACAAGTATTATTGGAAATCTTGATGGTAAAATTACAACTTTTTGTTAACTTATAATAAAAAAAAGAATTAATAGAAAGAAGAAACGACTTTTGATGATTAAAAATCAATTAAAACAAAAAAGAAGACTAATTTCGCACCATTGCATCAGAAACTTTAATGATGCCATAGTTGCAAAAATTTGCCGCAGCACTGTCAATTGTTTGCATAAAAAAACTTTTGACATAAATCAGTGCTGCCAAGTGATGCTTTTTTGAACGCTTTACTTTTATTATGCTGCAGTTATGCGCAATTACTGCATTTACGAACGTACCCATATTTTTCTTTTGCATTAGTTTCAACTAATGGAAATAAATTTTCAATATTAATGAAAAATTCCCAGGTATAATAATACTGATATACTGAGACTAATGAGTACATAATTTCTTTGATTTTATTACTATTTTACTGTATGGACAATCTCTGTATGATATCTCACATATGTTTGAAAAAAACGCACTCACTATTAGTTGAAATATGTTATATTTTTGTTGATAACGTAAAACACATGTGCTCTGCTATTTAACATACTACACTCAGCGAAAAAAGTCTGTAATGACAACAGAAAATTTTATTCTTATTACAGAAAATTTTGCTAATTTCAGTTCGGCGGTATTTTCTGCTAATCTTAGCAACACATGTCTGCTGACGTGTAGTACAATGATATTAGCAGAAAAAAATAGTAGCCGCTATTAAATTTAAGTAAGCTTTTTGTAAGGTGGAATTTAAATTCGGTTTGCTAAAATTAGCAAAAAAATTTACTAAATATACAGGTCCCCTATGATCTTCAAATAAAAGAAGGTTATCAGACTTCCCCACAAAATATCTTTTTTTAAGCACAAAGCTCGACATTATTATAGCGATTGAAAAAAATGTGTGTTTACACTTTGGCATCTATCGAATATTGAACTATAATGAAAGATTTTCACCCTCCAAAGTACCATATTTGTAATTATTGACACAAACCATATGTGATAGTTATGCCATCTGTTGTCCAAATCGACATTATTAACTTGTATACCCAATAAAATAAATTAACAAAAATTGTTCAGAAATATAAGTGAATTAAACTTAATGAATTATAAAATATTGAAAAATTTTAATTTAGAAAAAAAAAAAATAATAATAAAAATGTAAAAATTAACTCAATTATTTTTAAATATACTTTAAAGCTGCTACTTTCTTTTAAAATTTCCTTACGAAAAAAAAAATCACAAATTTATTTTTTTTTGTCGAGCAGTAAAATTTTTTTATTTTATTTTTTTTGAAAAAAATATTTTTAGACATAAATTAATTTATTATTTTGTTTTAATTTGCTAATTTTTGTATTTAAAAATATTTTTGGAGTAAAATTTTTGGATTTTAAGGTAAAATTTTAATTATCTTTAGGGCTGATTTTTAGAACCTTTTAGTGCTATTTTAAGTGATTCTCCTTTTTTTTGGACATGAGTCGTTTGTGAAAAGTATCTTCATTTCCGATTCCTTTTTTCAACTTTTGTAGCATTTAAAGGCAATTTGTATGTATAAGTTTTAATTATTAGAAATAACATTTCCTTTAATAATATTTACTTATTTAAAAAAGTGTAAATTTAGTAATTTTTTTTCTAATGTAAGCAAATTGTTTCCAAAAGTTTGTAAAATAATTTCTGAAATTAGAAGCAAAACTTTGTTATGTTCTGTAATTTTTAAAATGTAAATAGCAAAAAAAATTTACTTAATAATAATTTTTTTTTTTACAAAAATAGTAAATCGGGATTGAAAACTGTTGACTAATTTTTTACTAACTTTTTTTCTGAGTGTAAGTAAATTTCTAATTTAATTCGTTTAAGAAAAATATTGTTACCAACATTTGGGCCTATAATTCGGGGTTCATAATGTAACATATTGATTGCATTCAAATCATTCTGCACTCAAAGTCTATTGTAAGTAAATAATTCGTTTCGAGATTTTAAATTTTTAATAGCTAGGCTTGACTGTACGGTAATCGAGCCAGTTTTTTAACCAGGTTGAAACCAATTTTTTGCGTTTTGTCCACTTCGGTTTCTTTGAAAAAAAAAAAAAATCGAATATCGAATAATCCAGGTTTTGTTACCGAATACTAGAGGTTTTTGACTTTATTTCATGGTTGGTATTCATAATAACTTTTCATAATAACGGTAGTTGGCTACCACAGCTACTTTAAGACCGATATGAATATTTTAAAATGGCGATTCTATTAAAGGCAAGTATCTTTTTGTATAACCGGTTGAAATATCTTAAACTACCGTTATAATAACGCTGAACTACCGAAACACCGATTTATAATGGTACATTGCAAATATAATAAAATTTAACATGTTATACTCGTATTATGGAACAAACCCCGTGATATTTGAAGACACATCGCAGTTTTAAAATTTTCGTATCGGTATAGTTTAGAGCAAAGATTAACAACTACCGTTATAGTGAAAAGGTATTGCTTGCCAACCATGCTTTATTTTTCAGATTCAATATATTAAAAACTGTTTAAAAACACATTGGTAAAAATGGTGTTCGATACTAAAATCTTGTAAAAATGTATCAATAATTTTCCTAAAAATTAAATTTCTTCTATGAAAGTGGCTCAGGCAAAAGCCACTTTTATTTGATGTCAAAGATATTATCGCATATAAGCAAGAACCGGACAACGGATACAATATCGGTCATCAGATAAAACAAAAATGACGGGAGAAATGGTAGAAAATTGTCAAAAACTAAAAATAACAATGTAAGAAATGTGATGTTAATAATGTAAACAATCTAAAGAATGTAATTTAAAATATTAAAAAATATATAAAGTATATAATGTAAATTTTGTAAACAATGTAATGTAAACACACTTTTAATATTTTTCAACAAAAAGTTTATTCCAATTCGCCTGCGCCACAATGACTTTGTGTTGTCAAAATCGCCCCTATATTGTCTGAAGTCCGATCCGACAATGCTTGCATCTCCTCTAACTTATAGTGTTCTTCATACTAGTCACACACAATTTATATTTATTACCTTCATTTTATTTTTATGAGATAAAGTACATACTTTCACACCACTGAAGATCGCGTGAATTTTCGTAATACTTGTATTTTATTTTAATTTGTGATTAAATTAATTATGTTTATAATCTTCTTGTTTAAAGTAAGATTTTATAAAAAAAAAATACAAATTTGACATAGAAAAAAATTTAGTTTAAACAATCAAGACATAGTGACCTTGAAAAAAGAAGGCACCAACTATACAAAGATATTTTTTTTGGATATTGGTTGGATGGTCATTATTAGGTCTAGGAAGTTCATGTAAATACAAATTTTTTGATGTTAGCTGAAGGATAAATTTGTAACAAGATGGCATCGTTTTGTTATTTGATATTTTTTTTTATTTATTTTATTAATTTGTTTTTTTTTTTGTTTTTAATATACACTTAAAAAAGTTTGACAGTTACTACATGACAATTCTTTGTGTAGTAATCAGTAGTTCAATAGTTGTTTTTATGTGGAAAATACACATCTGCTATTATTACAGTTATTAAAAACAACGATGTATACAGTAACAGTTGTTTAAAGCAGTTATTCTTAACATTATAAACAACCATTTAAATAGTAATTTTGCTAAAAGCAATTCATTTTTTATTTGGAAAACTCAACGATGTTTTCCAAAATTCTTGTTAAGTTTATTTTTATTATTCTCAGTTTGCAAATAAAAATCAGAAAAATAAATTTTTGGAATTTTAAATTTAAATTTTATGTACGATGTAGCAATTCTACATGTTTTGTAATCGAAAAATTTTTGTTTTAATTGTGTTATATAATAATTATATGTATATTCGAAAGTTCGGGAAAAAGTTATACATAATATGTCATGGCTGAATTAATAAGACTAAATTGGCTCTGTATTTATCCGATTTTATATAATTATAAAATGTGGATAAACAATAAGAATATTAATAAAAAAAATATTATTAACTAATCATATCTTATATCAAAGATTTCTAGGTCTTGTCCCGAAATGAGTTAAAATTTGCAAGTTTTGTAAAAAAATATAAATATAAAAAAAGATTAAAAACACTAAAAAAATGTATCTTCCACGTATAATTACATCTTATATCACATCAAAAATACTATAGATATGTACCTATATATAACAATATATCTAATTTGTTTGCAAGCATTGTACCTTATATTGGATCATATATAATTATATCTCATACCATACCATACATCATTATATCTCAAATATTATTATATATTATACTAGCTGACCCGCCAGACGTTGTCCTGCCTAAAAATTTATCATATTCTGAGACTTTTTCTATAGGAAAAATCTCTCGGAGTCTGAGACTTTTTGAAAAGGAAAAATGTCTCAGAATGTTAGACTTTTTCAATAGGATACACATTATTATCTAGGTAGCTCGCACAAAGTTTGAATATTCTCACAATAATAGTACCCCAGATATGCAATAATAAATTTGTACTTCGTATGGGAGGTGCCACGCCCATTGCTTGGATCCCCCATATTTTTTGGAAGATTATGAATATTATTATCAAAGAAGCTCACACAAAGTTTGAAGACTCCCACTTTAATAGTACCCCAGATATGCAATAATGAATGTTTTCTTCGTATGGGAGGTGCCACGCCCATTGCTTGGATGGCACTCATTTTTTTGGGAGATTATGAGTATTATTATAAAAAAAGCTCACACAAAGTTTGAAGACTCCCACTGTAACAGTACTCCAGATATACAAAAATACATTTTTACTTCGTATGGGAGGTGCCACGCCCATTGTACCCATATAGGTCAATTGTGAATCTAAACCATTCAGGGATCAAATAAAACAGACACAACAAATTTCATCGAAATCGGCCCAGCCGTTAAGGAGGAGTGCAGTCACTAACACACGTACAGGAGAATTATATATATAAAGATATCTCAAATATTATTATATATAGGTTCTGTGTCCCGTGCAAGCCATACATAATTATAGTGTTATATATAATTTTATATGACATCTAATTTTATAATTTTAATTTTTAAAAGATCTTAATTTTTTTTTTATATATATTATATATCTCAAATATTATTATATATAGGTTCTGTGTCCCGTGCAAGCCATACATAATTATAGTGTTATATATAATTTTATATGACATCTAATTTTATAATTTTAATTTTTAAAAGATCTTAATTTTTTTTTTAAGATTAATATATAAATAGATGTGGTCATATATGGCACAATATAAAGTAATTTGAAAAAACAAATAATGATACATAATTACATATGGTAATGAATACTGCCATATGTAAATAAAGGGTGTCCCAAGAAGAACGCAATTTTTAAATCTGGCATCATTCGAAGTGTTATTGTTTGACATTTGAACAATTGTTATTGTTTGCTAGTAGAAGGTACGAGGTTAGTAAAAATGGAGCGCTACACGAATGAACAACGCATTCTCATTGTGAAATTGTTTTACCAAAATGGTGAAAGTTTTGCGGCTACAGTTCGCAAATTGCGATCAATTTGGGGTCACAATAATGCTCCAAAAGAGTCAACTGTAAGGAGATTAATGGATAAATTTGCCGAAACTGGGTCTGTTAGTGATGTAAAGACAACAACGCGCCATCGACCAGGTCGATCGACCAAAAATGTCGCAGCTGTACGTGATGATGTCGCTCAAACTCCATCCACCTCAATTCGACACCGAGCTCAGCAAATTGGTGTCTCCAAATCCACTTTGCAGCGAATTTTGACGAAAGATTTGCATCTTCATGCATACAAAGTTCAATTGACTCAGGAACTGAAGCCAGCTGACCATGGACAGCGAAGGGAGTTCGTTAATTGGGTATTGGAGAGACAACATGAAAATGCTGATTTTGCCGATAAAATCATCTTCAGTGACGAGGCCCATTTTCATCTTGATGGCTTCGTCAATAGGCAGAATTGTCGCATTTGGGGTGAGAAAAATCCTCGAGTGATTCACGAGAAGCAAATGCATCCTCAACGTGTCACTGTGTGGTGTGGTTTTTGGGCTGGAGGAATCATTGGACCTTTTTTTTATGAAAATGGGGCAGGTCAAGCGCAAACAGTCCATGGTGTTCGGTATCGTGAAATGATAACCAGTTTTTTCTTGCCTAGAATTGAAGAAATGAATGTGGAGAGCATGTGGTTCCAACAAGACGGCGCCACATGTCATACAGCCAGAGAAACAATTCAATTGCTGCATCAGTCATTTCCCGGTCGTGTTATTTCGCGTTTTGGAGATCAGAATTGGCCGCCTAGATCGTGCGATTTAACACCATTAGATTTTTTTCTTTGGGGTTTTTTAAAGTCGATGGTTTACGCGAATAAGCCGACGACGACTAAAGCCTTAAAAGAGGAAATTGGACGCTGCATTAATGAAATACCGCAGCATTCATGCAAAACGGTCATTGAAAATTTCATTAAAAGATCGCGTGCATGCCAGCAAAGCCGCGGCGGCCATCTGCACGATATATTGTTCCATACATAACCTCATTCTGTCTACTTTACGATATAATAAAGTTTCACGATTTTTTTTTAAATATCTGTGTTTTATTTAAAATTTAAAAATTGCGTTCTTCTTGGGACACCCTTTATATATAATATATTATTAGATAAGGTCACATATGATTATATCTAAATTTTTTTACTCGGACATTTTTAATTTTTATAATACTTTTGAAGGCAAAAACATACTAATATTGAAAAGGCTGAAAATGCAAAAATAAACAATTATTTCCTGCACATAAAACTCGATTATAAATGCTTAAACTTTCCTAGCCCTAGTCATTATAATCAAAATTTTAGAGGTATTATATACAATTTTCTTTTGTTTCTATTTAACATTTGATTAAGTTTTGATATTTTTTTTTTTTGTATATTTTTAATATGATGTTTGTTTTTAGTCTTTCTTAGTTTGTTTTTTATTTGTAGTATTGTTGTTTATTTTACAAGCACACCTCTACCAAACCAAGGACGTTATTAATTTTTTTTCTGTTGTGTTTTTGCGTATAAATTTTATTTCTGTTCAACTTCTTCTCATCCAAATTTGCATAATCATAAATTACATAAACAATATGCAGTCAAAGCAGCCAGTTAGCCAGCCAGCCAGCCAGTTAGTTGTTTAGTGGTATACCCATCTCAGAACAACCAGCATCAATAGCCAACACCAAAGAGTCAGAGTTAAAGAGTCGATGCTATAGCACTGTCAATAGCAACAAATATTTGTACAATTGTCTGACTGCCCAACATTTACCACCGCCACCGCATCATGTCATGTTTGCAATTAATTAAGTTTTGTTTTTTTTTATGTAGTTAAAAAGCTTAAATCATTTGAATGTAAATAGCAAACAAAACCGAATGTAAAAGAATTAATTAATTTTTAAAAAATCGTGAAAAGATGTACAAATAAATAGCAGAAAAACTACTAAAAAATTAGATAAAAGGGCCATCAAGAAAAAACGGTTGAAATCAGCAAAATTTGTTTGCTAAATATTGCTAGTATAAATAAAAAAACACTACAAAATCTAAAATATATAATAATAACACAGTTCAACACAAAAAAAAAAAAAATTACGGGGTTTCGATGATTGATTCTTGTTAAGGAGATCATTTTTTTTTTGATTTGATTTTTTTGATACGTGTTTCGGCGTTTTGATAGTTTACATCAGAATTTCTTGCAGCATATCGGTATATAAAACTATGTTTTCTTTGCATCTGAGGTGGAGGGTATGTTCAGCAACTTTGCAGATAATGGTATGACAAATATTTTTGTACAACATATTAACCCTCTAACTCCCCCTCATAATGGCATTTTTTGGCTTTATTTTAACAAATTGTAAAAAACACCCCGAAAAAGGGGAAGGCCGGGGATAAAATGTTCTACAAAAATGTTGGCCATAAAATTCTACTATATACGTCAGAACACACCAAAACCCAAAAATTAACACAAACACCAAAAACCAATCAAATTCAAGATTGCTCATGAGATTTCTAGTCAAATTTTGGGATGACCAACATATTAAAATTCAGATTTTGGGATCACCTACATAATATTTAGGTCATCCCAAAATGTGACTAGAAATTTGATGGGCAATCTTGAATTTGTCTGGTTTTTGGTATTTGTGTTAAGTTTTGGGCTTTAGTGTGCTCTGACATACATATATAGTATAATTTTATGGCCAACATTTTTGTAGAACATTTCATCCCCACCCTTCCGCTTTTAAGGGGTGTTTTTTTTACTGATTTGCAATTAACCAAATATAATGGATTTTTTTTGTTCTGTTTTAATCTACTAATGACACAGTACAACAGCCAATCTGGGGGGTGAGAAATTCCAAGTCAGGGTGATGGTACTAGGTCAGTATAGTAAAACCCTCAAAGGGTTTGGCGTTCGTATGTGTCAGTTTTTTTATGACCTTTTAAATTTTTTCCTTATCTTGATGTTTTTTCGCTTAGTTGTAACATTTTGGCAAAAACGTAGTTTAACATAACTCGAGAACCACTTGTCCGATTTTGATGAAACAAATTTAGAAAAATTAAGAATTACAATTTCTCTAATCTGTTTCTATACCGTTTTCCTATATGTGCAACACTTTCGAAGTTAAAAATGAATGTATGAAGGGAAAAAAGTATTTTTTGCCTAAAAATTTAAATATTTTTTTTTTTTTAAATTCATAAAAAATCCAAAATGGAAAAAAGTGCCAAAACTAATTACTTTCGCGTAAAGTCACATAACTCATGAGCAAAAAAAGGCATAGACCATGAAAATCGATGCACGCGTTTCTCATTTATTCACAATTAGGTAAATGTATGAATTTCAAAAATTTGCTCCAGATATGCACAACATTATTTGGAGAAAACATTGACACTCACAAGCCGAACTCTCTCATATTTTTCTACTGTACTAAAAGAGAAATATTGATGTGGCAACACTGGTTCTGTAATGTTCACATTAAACATGCATTGTCATTATACTTCTTCTCTTTCTCACACTGGTTCTGTGATTTTTGTCATTCAACAAGTGCCGACGAACGCGAACAGTAAAAGTGATTTTTCTCCAGTTTTTTAAAAGTGAACAAAACTGAACAGAATATGGAACTGTGCAAGCCAGATATAAATAGCTTTTGCTACTGCTGTGGTCAATATGTCTCAACACATAAAAAAAGGGGAAATTTCAGTACTGATTTTGTTCAAACATACGAGATGTACTTCAACCAAAATGTTATAGTGAACGAAAATTGGGTACCAAATATAGTGTGTAAAAGCTGCTACAACCGTCTAATGGATTGGAAAAATAGAAGACGTGAAAGTATGACATTCGGTATCCCAATGACTTGGACTAATCCTGGCGAAGGTCACAATCCATTGAATTGCTATGCATGTGCGAATAAAGGAGCCGCAAAAAGGATAAGAAAATCGTATAATTACGTTGGTGTTGCAAGTGCCGCAACACCATTGCCTCATTCGGACCACATTCCTGTGCCAAAAGCTTCTAGCCCAGATATTTTCTCTTCTACGACTGCTCCGACATATCATGCACGTGATGATCCCCCATATGAGCCATCAGTATCGAATGAGCCAATTTTAATAAATCAAAATAAGCTTGATTCAATTGTTGCCAAGTTGGAATTAACACAGCATAAATCGGAAGAGCTGGCTTCCATTTTGAAATCAAACAATTTGTTGGCACCCGGTGTGAAAGTAACAGCTTATCGAAGTCGTCAGCAACACTCCAAAGTTTATTCCTTGTGAATGATGAAAAAACTTCTGCATATTGCCTGGATGTAGGAAAATTGATGGACGCAATGGAAATAAAATATGAAGCGGATGACTGGAGATTATTTATTGACAGTTCAAAACTCAGCTTGAAGGCGGTTTTACTGCATAAGACCAATAAAAAACCTTCAGTTCCAATCGCCTATAGTACAGAAACGAAAGAAACATATGATGCACTATAAAATATTTTAAAAATGGTTAACTACGCCAAACATATGTGGCGCATATGCTGCGATTTAAAAGTTGTAGCAATGCTTTGCGGTCTTCAAAGCGGCTATATAAAATATACGTGCTTTTTGTGCGATTGGGACACACGATTTTCCGGTGACCAATATGCATGCCACGGATGGAAACTCAGAGAGCACAGCAGGTTACAAACGGCCAATATTATTCGTGAGCCTCTAGTGCCGAAGGAGAAGATATTGCTGCCTCCACTGCATATTAAACTTGGAATTGTTAAGAATTTTATCAAAACTGTCGCCAAAAGAGATGAAGTTTTCTTGTGTTTGAAACTAATTTACCCGAGACTCAGCGAAAGTAAAATTAAAGAAGGTAAGTTATAATATCACATTCATTTCCCATGATTTTCCATCTTAACAAATTAATTTTTTCCAATCAGGCGTAGTAAATGGTCCAGATATACGAAAGCTGATTAAAAGTGACGCATTCAACAATATTTTGATTGACGCTGAATTGAATGCATGGCAGGCAATCAAAGAAGTAATAGAAGGCTTGTTGGGAAAGCATCGTTCTAACAACTACGATGTTTCTGTCGCAAGGATGTTAAGAGCATTCTCGGAAATTGGTGTCCACATGTCCTTGAAAATCCATTATTTACATCATCATCTGGACTACTTCTGCAAACAATTGGCTACCGAATCTGATGAACAAGGTGAAGGCTATCATCAAGTTGCTATGCCATTTGAAATGAGGTAATACTGATTTTTTATTTTTTCAAACTCATTTTAATAAAACAAAAACATACAGATATAGAGGCAAAAAGTCGCCGAGTGCAATAATTGCGGAAATTTGCTGGTGGAGTAAGCTTGTGTGGCAAGACAAGGATGATCTTGATGATAAAGAATTTTCAAAAGATGCAGAAGGCCCAACAGTGGAGTCACACATTGACATTATGTGTGGTTCAGAAACTGATGATAGCGATGAATGCGATGCCACTAGTCCCGAACAACTACCATCGAAAAAGTCTAGGCAATATTAATTAAAATAAATAAAAATAAATAAATAAAATAAAAATAAAAAATTATAAAAATGTTTACTTAATTTTTTTTAGTAGTTTATGGCCAGAAGTCTGGAGTTATTGGGGAAAATTTATAAAAAAGGCGATAAATGACACTTTTTTAAATAAAAACAAATATCAATATTCTTGTCAAAATGGGATACCTTCACTTAATTGTAAATAAAAGCAGAACGCGTTAATCGATTTCTATGATCTATGTCGCATTTTGTTTATAGGTTATGTGACTTTACATGAAATTAATAACACTTGATCCTTTTTTCCGTTTTGGATTTTTATGAATTTAAAAAAAAAAAAATTTAAATTTTTGGGCAAAAAAATATTTTTTTTTTCTCCACAAATTTATTTTTACCGGCAAAACTGTTGATTATAAAGAAAAACGTTATATGAACGGATTAAAGAAATTGTAATTCTAAATTTTTTTTTAAGTTTGTTTTAGCAAAATCGGACAAGTGGTTCTCGAGTTATGTTAAGCTACGTTTTTGCCAAAATGTTACAAATAAGCGAAAAAACATCAAGATAAGGAAAAAATTTAAAAGGTCATAAAAAAAAAAACTGACACATACGAACGCCAAACCCTTTGAGGGTTTTACTATACTGACCTAGTACCATCACCCTAACTTGGAATTTCTCACCCCCCAGACAATAATCCCAAAAATGTTCCATAGTGTGATTAGTGCCTGAAAATATTTTGCTGATTTCAGAATTTTTTGGGCAGAACACTTTTGATCTGATATTTTAAACCTTTAGCAGAAATGTTATTTAGTGGTTTATGTCTACGCTCAGAGAAAAAGCTTTATCATATTAATGTAAATCTTTTTAAATATGATGATGATTTTTCGTTATTTTAAGGGTAAAGGTATTTAGAGTAATGTGAAAGGGTTTTAAATCGGTATTGCTAACCATGGAAAAAGCGCCCGGCCTTTAGCATTATAAAAAATCCTTCTGGGAAACCAATCCAAACTTCGATTGAAAAATTTAAACAAAAAAAAAAAAATGGGTGGTGAATGAATTAAATAAATTACAATTTCTCACAAAAAAAAAGTCTTTAATGGCAACTGAAAATTTTGCTGTTATTACGGGAATTTTTGTTAATTTGAGCCCAGCTGTATTTTTGGTTAATCTCAGCAACATATGTCTGCTGACGTGTAGTCAGCAGACATATGAATTTAAAATCTGTTTGCTAAAATCAGAAAAAAAATTACTAAATATTATTAATATTCGACTGATATTTATTTATTAATATTAGTATTAGCATCAAAATTTTTTTGGTAATTTTTGTTTTGAAAAATATTTTAGTCAATTATTTTTTACTTTTAAAAAAACTTTTTAGTGCTATTTTAAGTGGATGTCCTATTTTTAGACATGATTCGGTATATTAACTTCCGTTCCCTTTTTTTTTATCTTTGTAACATTTTAATGCAATTTAAGTTTGTAGGTGTAAATTTTAATTAGAAATAACATTTCCTTCAATAACCACTTTTTTTAAATAAGTAATTTTTTTTTTTTGCTAATTTTAGCAAATTTGTTTTCAAAAATTTGTAAAATAATTTCTGAAATTAGAAAATAAAATTTGTAAATATTCTGTAAAAATTCTGTAATTTTTAAAGATTTGCTAAATAATATTTTTTTACTAAAAATCAGGGATTGAAAACCGTTTAAATTTTTCTTCCAACTTTTTTTTCTGTGTGCAGTTTATCACAAGTATAGAGTAGAAGGACACCACAAAATTTGAAGAATTTATTATCTTAAAACTCTGAAAGTTAATAGCCAACAAACATCTAAATACCACAAAAAACAAAACCAACAATTAATGGTTGATTCCCACATTAGCACCAATTGTACAATGTATAGGTATAATGTTTTCAATTTGTTGTATGGATTGTATTGAATTAATGATGCGTTCAAGTAATCTTTGAATAAATACTTGAATACATTATATACAATTGAATGTCCCGCTCGAATAAGGGCGTAAATGGCAACTTTACGAAAACGCGTGTTTTTTTTGCTAATACGATGTTAACCTAATATATCTTATTAAAAATTTGTTTAAATATTTAAATTAATTTAAAAAAATATTTAATTAAATCAATTAATATTTCAAATGACTTTTAAGTATTTCAGTTAATAACTTTTATTTACAAATAGTTCTCATATTGTTTTTCTTAAATTGTACGGTTAAATAGAAAAAAAATTAGTAAACTGAGAGATATATGTGTATTAATGAACTTTTGCGGTTAATTTTTCATACAAATCATGAAAGTTTCATTAAAATTATAAATCTGTGAAGAAAACTTCATTACTATACTGAAAAAAATTCATTAAAACTCATCCAAGAAAATCTTCTCTGTGTATAAAAACCAAATGCAACACAAGTACATACAGTACTTCAAAAATGTGTCGTTTACTATTTTTGGTCAACAACAAAAAAGAATTTGCTAAATCTTTCAACTAATATTTTAATTCATGTGATTACTAGTTCAATTTGATTTTTTGTTAAGTAATCGAATACATTTTTAAGTAATTAATACTCTCAATTGCGTGATATGTATAAATAAATGCATGGTGTTATTAATAAATTTTGCAAAAAAAAAAAAATAATATGCAGTATGATCACAGCTTCGAAAAAGTTCAATCTTTTATTCGATTTTTAATTCTGATTGACTGTAGAATGATTGAATTATCAAGCTACAATTTTTGAATGGGAATGAATTTGTAGTTGGTCTCAATCGATTTATTTTTAAAGCACTTCATTCGCCATTCGGTTTGTCAATCACTGAATTTAATCATTGGGAATTCAATCGATTTACAAATTTTGAAATTCAATCGGATTATTGTTTCATTCGATTGGGTAATTTGGGAATGACCCTTGATTTTCTTTATTTGATTTAAAAAGTTAGAAAATAATGAAAATAAATTGAAGATTTTTTTAAATATAAAAAAAAAAAACACCAAGGTTGCTAAAATTTCCATTTTAAAGTCGCCAAAATTAAAGATTCCAAAAAAAAAAATTGTTCAAATTTCAAAAAAAAAAATCTTCAAAATTAAAAAATCGCTTAAATTCGAAAAATCGTTAACGTTTAAAAAGTCACTTTAATTGTAAAACTCGTCAAATTTGGAAAAAATTGTTACAATTCGAAAAAATGCTAAAATTGCAAAAAAATAATGGCTGAAATTTTAAAAAAAGTCGCTAATATTTAAAATATTATTTTCAGAATGAAAACAAATCGCCAAAATTAAAAATGAAACAATGCATTCGACTTAGACGTGTGGTTTTATTATTTAATGCGCTGCCAGCTTCTTTAAGGCAATTCAATTATAGTGATCATGTTTATAAAAGAAAACTTTTAAATAACTTGACAATTTTTTGATTTGGGTGTTTTTTATATTAAAGCGTTTTTTCCTTAATTTGAAAGATTTTTTCAATTTTGGTGTCTTTTTTTTTAATTTAAACGATTTTTTCAATTTGAGTGATGTTTTTATTTTAATTTTTTGATTTTGAAATTTTCTTTTAATTTTAACGGTTTTTTTATAATTTTGGCATTTTTTTTTAAATTTTGGCGATAACATTAAAAAACGAATGATTGAACTCCCACATCATAAATCGAATGAGCTCCTAATGGTTGATTCCAGTTATTGACAAAATCGAATGAGATAAATTGATTGAATTCCTTAGAAGTGAATTCGATCCCCAGCAAAAATGAAGCTGCCAAAGAAGCAATAAAAGCATCACTACTATGGCAAAGGCATCACTTCTTTTATGATGGTTTCATCGATGAATTTAACATTAGCGTGTCATATGATGGAAGTATTCAAATGTAGCTACTAGCATTACTCATACTTTACTCTAAGGAAGCAATGATAATACAATGATAAGGTTTTCTGATGTACGAGTGGAAAATGTTCATATACTTTGTAGTATTTAATCTTTGATGAAAATTTAATTCATAAGAATGCAGAAAAATAAGTTTAAAAGAGCGAAATGTATGCATTGATATACAAATAAATAATTCTGCATTAGCGAAAAAGCATTTTTGAAACATTTTTCAAAAATTTTAATGATTTTTTAGACAAATTTTTAAATATTTTTGGATAATTTAAAAACTGGTTGTACAATTTTGAAACATTTTTAGACAATTTTAAAATATTTTTGAACAATTTAAAATAATTTTTGCACAATTTAAAAACCATTTTGGGCAATTTGAAATAATTTTTACACAATTTTAAAATTATTTTGATAAATTCTGAATTAAAACTGGAAATGGTGTAGTGTTAAATAAAATACATAATGCAAAACTGCACAGATTGCGTCGTCATAAATATTTGAGGCTGAAAAATGCAAATGACAGGCCAGCTAGTTTCAAAACTGCATAAATTCTTACCCTCATGAAATTTTAAACTAAAATATAAAAAATGATTTAATAAAAAAATTAAAAAAGTTCATCAGAACTATTTTCTCAATTTGAATAAATGCTTAAGATTCAAAAAAATATACGATATACCATAACTTATGCTTTAGAAGTAATGAAGAGTGATTTTTTAAGATATGCTTCGGGTTTATATCCAGATCACTGCATTTGAAATATGAACACATGAATGCTTTTGGAAGTGCCTTAGAATAACACCAAAAAATCATAAAAGAATTTCAACTGAAGTTTAGGAAGCAATGAAAGAAGTTTAGTCACCGAGTGACTACCACTTTTTTTTGCTGGGATCGAATGAATTCCAAAAAAACTGCCAATATGTACAAATATTGAATTAATTAGTTCAAATATTGCACTTTTATGCGTAACTTTTAAGATCTTCTCGATTAGATTTGTTTATGAAACTTTATGTAGAAGTTTTATATATTATCTTATCGGTCAGATTTTTGTGTGAAGCATTGTTGAAAAAGTTGTAAAAAAAAATATAACAAAATTTTAATTTACTACGATTTCCCACTTTTTTCAGTCTCTTGTAAAATTTTTAAAATGGATTAAATGCTATTATTCGAGCGAGACATTCGACTATTTAAAAATATATATATATACTCGTTTGATTTATACTGTATTTAATGTTAACATTTTTACATATGCAAATTTTTCTTGCATTTCAATGAAAAAATCATAAATTTCACAAAGAAGTTAAAAGAATTTATAATTTGATTTTTTTCTAAGGCCAAACCCATTTGAGCAAGATTTTTGATAATTAACTGCAAAAAATGCATAATTTAAAATAAGAAGTTTGATTAAGTTCTACTATTGGCCCCGAAAATGCATTATGATTTGGAAAAATTTTAAATATGAAGACTTTTAATTATTATAATAGGGAAGATAAAAGATGCAGTAAAAACGATATGTTAAATAGCGAAACAATTGTACGTACAAGAATACGGAAATCATTATCAATTTCCTAATGCATAATTGGTAATTTTTAACAATATTATAATTGTTAGGAAATCTTTAACGTCCGGTTTTTGTCTAGATTGTGACAAAAACATATATGCCAACTATTCGGACTCTAGAAATCCTATCTAATTACACTACTCGACAAGGTTTTTGCACAAACTTTTAATAAAACTTTTTTAATCAAAACCGTTCTATTGAATCGCCTTTACGAGTTCTAAGAAAACACTTTATGGTTCAGAAATACTACTTCAAACCTTTTCTTGAAATTGCCAATAAAACTCTAAAATTCGGACACAATAAAAGTATATTCATTCCAGACACTTCAATAAACAAATTGAAAGGTCAAACTAGGAATTTCATTCAGTAGATTCAAAAATATATCAAAAATATTTTAAAATTTTCAAAATAATGAAAGCCCCACATTTCGGAAGATTTTTTCGACTGATTTTCAGATCGTATTTAGGGTTTAAAATTTGTATTATAAGTCTGATTAATAGTGCACAGAGAAAACAGATTCATTGTGATTACGAAATTTCTTGCCAACCGAATGGTTTGGTTGGAGCCATCGACATGTTTGTTTGTGGCGACCGAAATTCGTTTAAATGTTTTGGTTGAAACCATATATTTAAATCGAATCAGGAATATATTTGATTGCGATAACCGAATAATTCGATTGCTGCAACTAAATTATTCAGTTGGCAAGATATTCGGTTGTCACAATGAATCTGTTATCAAAATAAAAGCCAAACGTTGTTTTATTGCAACACTATACAAAAATCTTTTATTTTTATTTATTTTGTACGGATTCTAATAAAAACAATTTTCAAAGTAAAAAATGCTCAGACGGATCGATTTTCTGGGACATAAATAGGGATTTTTTTTATTTCAAAACCGTGGTCTATTTTTAAAATATTTCTGATCGATTTAATCTGTTCGCGAGTTTTACCAAGAACATTTCCCGAAATTGTTATCCGCAAATGAAAGGTAATTTTATGTGGAGTTCAAATCCATAGAAAATATTTTAAAGAAAGTCTTACAACTCGAAAAGCCGACTCAATGGAACTTTTTATTCGTGTTTGGAAACCGAAATACGTTAAAAATAAAGTTTAAGCAGAAGACTGTGCAAAGTGGATTTTTGTTCAGTAGTGTTGTTTGAGCATTTCAATAAGACTTTGTTATTGATTTGTTAAATTTTAATTAATAAATATTATAAATAAAAGTCTAATTATAAAATTGCACCAAAATCTATAAACAATTACAAATTATGTGAATAGATTTATACTTGTTTTCTGCAAATAAAAAAACAATGTATAAATCAAAATACTATTACGTAATCTTTTAAATTTATTCGTTTAACGATTGTCATGATCTTGATCTTCGTGCGGTTAAAAAAATATCGAAATTTATTAAATAATGAAAAAATACCGCTTGTGCAAAATTTTTAAACTATTATTTTTTTGTTTAAAATTAAACAGTTAAAAAGAGTTTCAAATAATGCCTTGAGCCATGATAAACGTGTTTTTAATATTGGCACAAAAAATTTACACAAATGGAGTATTAATTATTTGAAGATAATGCATATAATATTAACCAACAAAACGTGGGATACATAAATATAATAAATTACACTATTTAACATCATTTAAAGAATTGCAATATATTTTTTAATAACTTCAAAATACTGTATCTGAATCTTGCTAAAATCAAAGAGAATTTTTAAACAGCGATAGAAAATTTTAAACAGCATTGAAGATGGTTCTAAACAGTAATATATTTTACCAGAGATTTTAAAATATTAGTAAAATTTGTTAGTGTTTTTTTCAAATCATGAACATAGTTTAACAAAACTTCACTGCAAAATAAAATAAATGCAACTTAAGCATAGAAAGTTGTTTAGTTTTACGTGAAAAAATGTTATACTCCATATAAAATAAATACTATTCACGATAATGAATTTCACGTGAAAATTAAGTAAAATTTGTTTTCAAGTAAATTTAATATAAAAGGGCGTTCCCAAAATTAGCCGTCATTCACTTAGCCGACTTTTTGTTTACTTTGGTGCCACGTTATTTGGTACTATTTTGGAGCCATCAAAAATAAATAATCTCAGTGAATTTGTAAACATGGAAAAATTTCATGCACCTTATTCGCCAGATATAGCTCGGATTATTTTCTTTTTCCAAACTTGGAAAAATGGCTCGGTGGTAAATTATTTGCGGATGATGGGTATTTTAAGGAGCTTCACAGTTCTTACTATAAACAGGGTATCGAAGCTATTAAATATCGCTGGGAAAAGTGTATCAAGCTAAAAGGAGATTAGTCAAGAAAAAAAGAAAATTTTCCCCAAATTTGTTGTTTTTCTTTGTTTGGTTGGGACTACTCCGTAGAAGACTATTTAACTTTAGTGTAAAAGTAACACATTTTGGGTTTATTGTGATGGTGTCTTTCTTGTAAAATAAAAATATTATTCCCTATATTTATTTTCCTTTATTCGATCTTCAATATTATACTATATTATTCTTTAAAATCGAGTTCAAGATCCTTTTTATAAAAACAATGTTGAAAAAAAAAAAAAAAATATATAAATTCCCTGAAGAAGTCACCCAATGTGGTGACGAAATATTGGAAAGAAAGAAATAATAAATAATCATTATTATTATTTTTTATAAAAAGGATCTTGAACTCGATTTTAAAGAATAATATAGTAAAAAGATTATTAATTTTTACCATTTAAATATTTTTTTGAGGTCATTAAAGGAAAATTTTTTCACGAGAAAAACAATTTATATTTGTTCTTCGATTTTTATATAAATATTCCATACAAATTTAAGTAGATATAGACTTGCTAAGTAGTTATAGCTACTTAAAAATTAAGAATGTATAAAAATGCTGCCAAGTCTTCGAAATTATTTGCGTTTCTCTTTTAAATGTTAACAAAAATATTTGTCATAAAAATATTTGAAATTTTAGAATTTTTAATTTGATAAAGTGTGCTATTTAACCACAACTAAATATTCAGAGCTGAGAAATTGTAGTTGATTTCGAGCATAATGTAAATTCGCTTTTACTAACATGTTCAGTAGATTCAACCGACAAACTTGTTTGTATTTTTGACGTATTCGACTTCTGTATATGAAAAAGACGTCTGGAAATCTCAATTCTGTTTTGTTATTTTTTTGAAAAATTTGTCCGGCTAATAATATGAAATAACCAAAAGTTAGCATTTGCTTATAGTTAAACGTAAAATTAAATAGATTATGCTTTTCAAAAACACTTATTTCTACTATGTATAATTATTATATCCCAAGGTTATCAGTCTGCTTTAATATAAAACTTTTTGAAAAGAAATTATACATTTGAGTATTTAACATTTCCTTTTTCCTGTTACCAGTTTTATGATTATTATTTTAAAATTTTTATTATTCTACTAATCCACTAACCATAAAACCTAGTTTATACATAAATGAATATTGTATAAATTCTATAACAATTACATATTTTCATTTTCGTATATTTGTATACAGACAGCAGACCAACAATATAAAAATGTAATAATAAAGAGGAAAAAAAATTATTGTTAATTGTATGGATTTTTTGATATGTTGTTTTAACTCTGACACGTTTTGTTTGCAATGAAATGTACGCGTGTGCAACTTGTTTCAACACGAATATGCATGGGATTCAAACAAAACTACTACAAATACAAAAAATAAAAAAATTATAAAATATTAATAATTTGCATACATGGGTTTAAATAGGTGGGTAGATTTAAAAGTCTTTAAGAATATAGTTGAAAGCTTAGGTACAGATTGAGTGCATTTTAAATATGCAATCAGAAATCCCTAGGCTCGTTTCGCGACTGATAAAATAAAAATCGCATTTTGAAAGAGATAACCAGCATTTTAATAGTTTTATATCTCCGCATATGTGATGAGGGTTTTTATCGGTTATAAGCGTCCTTCCCAGACGCGCTGATGTGAATAATATTTTATATTGACCTAAAGAAAATGTTTCTTGTTACCACAAAAACTTTTTTAAAATGAAAAAAATTTTCATATATTCAAATATTGTTTTCATATCCAAAAACGTTTTCACCACAATTTTTGTTTTACTTCGAAGACAACGGGTTATGAAGATTGTATTTTGTATATCAGACCACATTTGGACCTAGTCCCCATATAAGCTCAGCTTCCTAGGATTTGCTTTAATAAAACTTTTTAACAATTCTATTCAGATTTTTTTACTATATTAAAAAATTTTGCATGTAAAATTTTTTTGATGTTTAAGCAATTTTGAAGTGAAAAAAATGCTTATTGTGAAACAAAATTTAGTGGTGAAAAATGTTTGAGAGAATATAAAGTATTCACTTTTAAGAGACTGGTAAAAAAATTCGAGAAAATATTTTATTTATCAGTTCCTACTATGAAATTACTCAAATAAATACACCAATTTGTATGGAAAATTTACAGGTACCTTCACATTTTCACTCACAACCTTTTAACCGCTGGACCGATTTTGCTCATTTTAATAACTAACCAAAATTATGGTAAGGCTTTAATTTTTCCATCTATATATATATGTCAGTTTGCCATTCCGTTTGTAACATGTCGACATATAGGTCTAAGACCCCATAAAGTGTATCTGTCTGTCTGTTGAAATGGCGATCACGACGTGAAGATGAAAGCGGGGGTGCTAAGTTTTACCTAGATTAATGGACATCCTCCCAAGAAGTTTGGTATTGAAAGTGAGCGGTACAAAAATTATGAGTGAAAATGTGAAAATATGAAATTTTCCATGCAAATTGATGTGTATTTTAGTACAATTTCATAATAGCGACTGGCAAGTAAAATATGTTCACTTAGTTTTTCACCTGTCGCTTAGAACTAAATAATATTTTATATTCACCACAATAATTTTTCACCTCAAAAATTTTTTCACCTCAAAACATTTTTTACACCACAAAATTCCTTTTCACATCAAAAAAAGATTTTCACCTCAAAAAACTTTTATTTCACCTCCATAATTTTACTTCTAAAGTTTTTTACAAAACAGTAGAGAACATTTTTTGAGGATATTGGGTGAGGGTATTCAAAGATTCGGCACAGCCTTTTTACTTGTTTTAACTGCATTTGTTGTTATTGTTACTAGAATTGTCAGTTACATAATTTTCGAAGTGTATTTATTTATTTAAAAAACTACTTTCACATATTTTTAAATGAACAACAATCTTTTATAGTAAAAATTTGGTAAGGGTACTTATCAATTATGCCACGGGCATTTGTACTAATATGTAGACAAATAATATTAGCATCGTTGAGTATTCGTAAATTTAAAAATGCATTTTATCATTATACAAAAACAAAATAATAGTAGTAACTAAAATAAAAAATATTTTTTGTGTGAATAATTATGAAAAGGCCACAGTGGCATCTATTTATATAAACATACTTATCGTTGGCTAAAACACAAATGGACGTAGCAAACTTTTTTTTTTTGTTGATTATTTTTACAGGAAAAGCTAAAAACGCTGGAAGATATTTTTACAACCCAAACGTACTAAAAATATTTTACAGGGAAATCAAAAAACGAGAAAAATTTTTGCTGACAATATGAACTGTGAACATCACGTACATGCATACATATCGTCAGATAAATTAAAAAAAAAAACAACGTAACATCACTTTTTATTTACAGGAGAAGAAAAAAACGGTGTACTTAAAATGAAAAATAGTTAAGATATTAAAACATTTGTTTTTCCAAAGATATATTTCAGGCGAAACAAAGAATTTTTTCAACTTATGTGTGGTACGTTATTTTCCATTTGGGTTTTCTGAAACAAAATAACCTATAATTAATAAAAATGTTTTATAATTAAGTGAAATAAACGTATGGAATTGTAAAAATTATTATATTTGAAATAATAGTATCCCAGTAAACATGACAATATGAATATGATACCCCAATCGTATTGCCTAGAGGCAAAATTTTATTACTGCAACAATCTTCTTTGTACTACGGTAGAAAACGTGTTCCGAATGCAATACTTCTAAACAATATGAAAGTAATACTTCTGGAGGATATATTGGTGATATTGCTAGATTATCTTCTGGAAGATAAAAAAAAATATTTCCAAATATCGCCTATACATCATCTGAAAGCACCCCTTTTGTAAAAAGTTTAAACTATTTTTAAGCGTTGTCCGGTTGTTAAACGATCCATATTCGTAAATGGGAAACTTTTCACTAAATAAATGACACTTTAGATGACAGATATTTAACAGCTGATAGCCTTGCCAGACCGGCGGTTTTGAAACCACTAAATGGATAATCCGGTACAACCATAAAGCATTGATACACTCTAAATGGTCAATTTTAAATCCCTGTAGGACAGACTGTTTTTTGAAACAGTGTGACTATAAGATACTTTTTAAAAAGCTTGGTCCTCCTTTTATATTTTTGAGAACACTTTTTCCCGATTTTTTTTTTTGGACCACTATGCACAAGTTTGATAATACGTCTTTTTTCACTTGGCGATACATTTTTTTGAATTTTGGTTATAAAATCGTTATTTTTATGGTGACAAGTATCATAATCAAAAAAAAAAAAACTGGATTTTAATTTGTTTGATGATAGGTTATTTTGCATTTTAGATGACGATATGTAGCTATGTATGACTGTAGTTTAGGAGCTGGTAGGTTTGGTTTTATTTATGTATATAGAAGCAACTTTTTTGTTTAATGTTTATAAACATTTTGCAATGTTAAATAATTTTAAAACAAAAACTTGATTATTGCACTTGCAATTGTAAATATAAATAATGTTTAATGTTATTTAAATATTCAAATAATAATTGAATATTGTTGGTTATAAAAGATTTGCATACGTACAATACATAACGTTTGGTAAAATCAAAACTGACTCTATTAGTAATTCGATTTATTTATTTTCTTTTTCAGAAAACATTAAAAAAACTAATATTTTTGGCCATAGGAGGCTATAATTTTTATAATTTTCAGAGTCATATAATTTGTTGCAGTTATTTTGTTGCGAATATTTTTATAGCAAAAAAAGGCTCACATTTTGTGAAGGTGTGGAATTTGTTGGTTACTTCAGTGTGCATTTTACGTAATGATATGTTTAGGTAATCACCTATACATTAAGGTGTACTGATAAAAAAAATATTTGGAAGAAATCTTCAGTTCCCAACCAACGTTTAAATATTGCTGCATATTTCTAAACAAAAAGTTTTAAAATGTGTATCAAATTATCGTAATAATAAGCCCGTTACACGTTCACTTTAAAATACATTAACATAGTGGCGCATAATCATAGTTAAAATTAAGTATACTTTAAAAGTTCTAAAGTCGACTTTTCTTAAAAGTATACTTTAGGCCTTCTATAGACAAGTAAATGTATACTACTTTAATCGTTTTATTTAACAACACTTACAACAGCTGTTTTCCGCCAAGAAAATTTTTGTGGAAAAAGCGTTTGAATTGCAAAATATTGAATATTGATCAATATATAAGGGGTTCAGCATAATATTCATTAAGTTAATAAATTTTTATTAATAAAAATACACTTTCTATCCTTTTTTTTATAAATTTTTTCCTTTTCACATTTTGCAATTGCAAATCCTTTATTTAAACACTTTTCTTTTTCCGCTAATATAAAATCAGCTGATCAATGTTGCCACTTGCTTATTTTTTAGTACAAAATGTATGCTGGGATTTGGATCATTTAATGTGAGTTCTGACTATAGTAGCAAGATAGTTGATTACAGGTTTTAAAAAAACCGACTTTAGTGCTTGATTATGATTACGGGCCAGTGTTTTTGAACTACTTATTTTTAAATACTTAAAGGAAAATGTGAACCAGAATTATTTAACGTAGCATTTTATTGAAAAGTTTAAAATTTGCTTCTTAAAAATACAATGTTTAGTCAAAGTTATTTTATAATTTGTTTAAATGATTTCCTTATAACCAGCTTGTCGTTACGCAACTTTTGATACACCGAAAAAATTTCCCAGTTAAAATCAAAATAATTTAAAATAATAAAAAAGCTATATTTTAGTTTCCTTGTACACCCAGAGAAAAGCTTGATTGCAATTAGAACAAAACCATTAGCATTCTTGACACTTTTCCCGAATAGCTTCATTTAATAAACATGTATTTTTAATATTTTTAATAAGTGGCAACTCAAGCTGCAAAATAGCCAATATGATTTTCTCAAGAACTGTAAATCTGTGTACAAATAAATGTCGGCCCAGAATAACCGCGTGGCGTACAACATCGCTGTAATAACGACGTATGAGGGTCACTGCAAAAAGTTTATATTTATTTTAGTGTAAAGAGTACCGTTGAGATTATTTTCTCCCTAGTATCTGCTGCGTATACTAACACACAGTACGTTTTTGGTTTTCTACATTTAAATCTTATAAAAAAAAACAAAAAAAAAATAATTATTTTAATAAAAATTTAGAAATCGAACATATTAAGCTGGATTATATTATTTTGTTCATTCGCTAGTACAGTAAGAGCACATGACTTTATTATCTTTACTCATTTAAACCAGCCTAGTTTGACACTTGGTTTTCATAAGAAATTTTGTCTTGACTGAAATCAGCTGATCGCAAGCCCGGCAAAAATGCCGAGTGTTTGAGGAAAAATTGATAACCACACGACAAGTTAGCAATACTAATTTTTATTAATAATAAAATTAAATTTTACTAATTAACAATTCTTTTTATTTTGTTATAAAAAAAGTCATTTTTTAGCGAAAAATGTAAAAAATAATTTTGTTAAAAACCGTTTCAATACCGGCATTAAGTTAAAAAGTTTTTGAATACCGGTACTTTTGAAATCAAGAGTTTCGGTATTGGTATCGGTTATCAATTTGAATGAGTTTTAAAATGGATAATAGTATTAGAAAGGTATCGGTTGTAAATGTTAGATCCAAAATTCTTTTGTGTAAATCAACTCAAGCTCGATTAATATTGTTTTAAGTGTTTAAACGGAGGCGAAGTGGTGTATGTTAAATACTTTTAAGTACGAAGTACTCAAAAGTACTGGCCCATTTACTAAGAAAGTGTCATAGTATTTATATTTTAGTACTTAAAATATAAGTAACCACTGATTTTGCACAAATGCTCAATCAATAGCATGTTCCATGGGATTAAAACACCTTTCTATTTAAAAACAAAGAATATATATGTATATAATATAAAAAATGTTTTAAATCGTTATCCAATTGCCAAGGGGGTTAAACTCCCACCTTTATTTTTGTACAATACATTAAAAAAACACAACACAAATTATAAAATTAAAGTTAATCAATCAAAGTAAATCAAAAACATAGAAAAAAAACTTAAAAAAATACTGCCACATGTATATAGAAATCACAAACAGTGAAACGTCAATTTAGATGACTACAAAAAGAAAATCAGAATATTATAAATGCTTGAGTTTCATAATGAGAAACGTCAAATCAATGTAAATTTCTTTGTAGTGAAGAATGCTAAATTTTATTTAAAAAAAATATTTTCTACAAAATATAATAAAAATTAAACTTTTCATAAATTTTATTTAAACCCTTATGATACTTCATTTGTCTTTTTCTTATATGCTAGTGAGAAATTTGATTGATTATAAAAATCAAAAATTTTTAAATTTATTTATCGATAAAAAAGGGAAATGTCACTTTCATTCCGAAAATTTCCAATTTTAATTTGACAAACTGCTTGAAGTTACTTGCAGTGATGCCAACTTGATGCTTTTGGTACTATTTTTACACTCAGAATATTTTGTAGTTTAATAAAAAAGTTTTCCGTTCCATTTAAAAATAAAGGAAGATACATTTATTTTTCAAAGAAACATCTATATTAACTTTTTTATACATTTATTCGAAATAATTTACTATCATTTACCGATTTTTTTCAGTTTCATTTATTTTTTTCATTTGTTTGAAATTTAATAAAAATTTACCCACAAAACGGAAACTTGTGGTTTATTATGCTTTTCAACTTTTTTTAATACGTTATTGCGACTTTTACTCTCTCAAAGTTGTTATTATTAATTAATCGCCATTTTAAATGATGGTTCTGTTTCTGGCTAACATTTGTTGCTACATTCTACAAAAAAAATCTAGCAAAAATAGCTAGTGTCATACGGTCTTTACTAAAATGTAATTAACTTTTTATTGCTAGATTATTACAAAAACAAAAAGTGACATTTTATAGAGTGAGTGCAAAATTATCAGCCAACTCAGAGTTCGGATACGTTCGTTAATGCAGAAAATTTTTGCATAACTGCGGCAGTTATGCCAATTTTTCTTGCCGATGCATGATCATCTGTTGCAGATGCTTTGCTACTGCTCAACAACTGCACAGTTTGATTTTTAGAACGATTTGTAAAAGATAAAAATATGTTCACCACAATAATATTTACAAAGATTTTGATAGTAAAAGAAAAAATGAAATGACTTTTGATTTTTACAAATCAATTAAAACGAAAAAAAGACTGATTTCGCACTATTGCATCAGAAACTTTAATGATGCCATAGTTATAAAAATTTGCGGCAGCACTTTCAATTGTTTGCATAAAAAAACGTTTGACGTAAATCAGTGCTGCCAAGTGATGCTTTTTTGAACGTTTTAATTTTATTACGCTGCAGTGATGGCCAACTACTGCATTTACAAACGTACCCTTCATCTTCAGATTCTGGGAATTTAGTGTCTACAAGGAATTTAAAGCCCGTCTGCGAGCTAGCGTTAGTACAATCATTCTTACTTTATTAATTTGTAATTTGCCATCATTTATTTAAACACTCTTTTAGAAAGTTTTTAAAAAAAGGAATTTTTAAAATGTACAATTTAATAATTTCAGTATTTCAAACAATACGTTCGAAATACTGTTTCAATACAGGGTGAGTTACTTGGTGTTACCGCTGAATCTTTCAGATATAAAGTTAATTTAAGAAATGTTTTTAAAGAATTTCAATCAAAAATTTATAAAATAATTTTAAATTTCACGTTTTTTAAATTTAAAAAAAAAACATTAAAAATATTGGCAAAAACGCACTTTTTCGAGCGTTGCTCAAAAAAAAATGAAATAAAAAAAGAAAATTTTGTTCTATTCTCTATTTGTAGAGCCGGGGCCTGTGGGGCCCTCAGGGCCAAAAAACTGGCACGCGTAGTGTGGGTACTCAAATGATCTCAAAATATATTTTTTCTAACTTCGGCCCACATCAAAAAATAGAAATGTTTTTAAAAAAATCGCGCGATTTTAAAAATGGGGACGATTTTGCGCAAATTTTTCGGAAATTTTTTTTTTTTAATTTTTGGGAAATAAGTCTGTTTTTAATTTTTTTTGTTTGTACATGGGACTCAGGATATATAGAATGTATCAAAAGGCGCCACAGGAAAAATTTTTTCGAAAAAATCGCGATATTTTTTCTAAAATTTTTTTAATTTTTTTCGAAATCACCTCAAGGGGTCTTAAATGAAACGAGACGGAGCCACATATCATGGATCATGAAACAAAATGTATTTTTGATCAAAAAGAGCCGAAGGGATAAATTTTTTAGAGGGAGCCACACACCATATGTTATGAAAAAAAATCATTTTCTGATGTAAATGCGCCGCAGGGAAAAATTTAATTTTTGGAGAAATTGTCCCAAATATACTAGTACCATGATTCATGAAACAAAATGCATATTGGAGATTCCTTTCATTTGAGTACCCACACTTGAATTTTACTACACGCACCAGTTTTTGGGCCCTGGGGCCCCACAGGCCCTGGCCACAAAAATTTTCTTTTTTTATTCCAGAGGGGGTCACTTTTTTTTTGTTTGAGCAACGCCCGACAAGTGCATTTCAGCCAAAATATTAAGTAACATTGATCGATCCAAATTAAAAATATCGAGTATTCTCGAGTATTGAAAAGTAACCGAATTTACCAGCACTATGTTTCAGTGCCATGAGCGATTTCTATCTCGAAGCAAAGGAGCATAAAAATGTAAAATATGAAGAGCAATTTTGGCAAAATTGCCAGAAAAAAAGGTCAAAGAGTTTTGGAGCTTATCTACTAGATAGGTATAAGTCGTTATACTTCAAATGGTAAACAACAACATATGTATTTAAAGCCAAGCAAAATTTTATGTTTCAAAGAAGAACAACTTCCTTTCTTTTAAAAATATAGGGATTATGACTGAAATTCTGGGATTTGAGTCCATTTCCTTTTTGTAATTACGACCCAAAGTATGTTTTACACTGAACAAAAATTAAACCAACTTCCAGTTTATGAGAAAATTGGGATTATCATGTTATGTCGAAAAGTTATAAGGAACTTGAACATATTTTTTTATTTAATTTTAATTTTTTTTTTTTATAAAGATTTGTAAAATTATAAATCCTTTAAAAAAGGTTTCACTGTATTTATACCCCCCAATGTTCATCTATTTATGATTACAAGTTTAATTTTCGTCTTGTAGAGTTTCTTTTTGTTGTTTGTTTTTTTTTTTCTATTTAAAAGCATACACGGATGTATTATTATGCAACATTGGATGATGACCTTTAAAGGGCAATCAACATAATCAACGGAAGAAGGTGGTAATAAATGAAGAGAAAAAAGTAAATTAAAAACTGTTGCTACTAATGAAAGTATAAATATATTTTGAAATATGTATATTATTACTACATGTGTACATATGCACATACGTACTCTGAACAAAGTTCATATTTAAAATCATAACTTTATATTATAATCACAATGATTGAGTTGTCATAAACCATACAGATGATGAGTTTTTCGTTTCGTATGTAAAAACCTGTGTATTCGTTTTTAAATATTGTACACAATTGCAACACAGAAAATATTGAATTTTTTTTTTTTACTTTCATCTTTGAATTGAGGAAGTCATCATTTGTGGAAAGTGGTTGGAAAACACGAACATACAGAAAATAATAATATTTTGATAGAAAGTTTAAAAAGAAACCATTAATTGAAATGAAATTAATGCAAATTGGTTACTTTTAAGAGTATATTTTTCAATTATAAATTAAGCAAAGATACAATTTAAAATGTGTTAGTAGCTACATTATTTATGTTTCTTAAATATATCACTCCGCTTCTAAAGTGAATAAACATAACACTCAGAAAAAACAGTTAGTAAAAAAATTTGTAAGCGGTTTTCAATCCCACTATACTATTTTTGTACTGATTTTTATTAAAAAAATTATTATTTTGAATATTATTTGATCTATTTGTTTTAATTATATATTTTTAATTTTATCAGGCTCAAGATCATAATTTTTTAATGATACTAAGGAATAGTAAACACTAATTTTTTTATTAAATGGAAAAAATTGTAAGGATCAGCGCTAGGTAATATAATAAACAACACTCAAAAACGTTGTGAAAGAAAAAATATTAGTATGGCAGATTCCCAATTGATTCCCAGAATGGAAAACATTAACATTTGGAATGGCAACCCTGTCAATTTGTGCTCCGAAAATCGGAAATGGTTGCCAAAGGGTAGTTCTATAATTAGATGGAAAAAGCTCATTTGCTCATTTGCTCATTCACTAACTGAAAAATGTAATTTTACATAGTCATTTTCCTTAGAGTGTGTGATATAAATGCCTGGTCATAACCATGAGTTTTTTGTGTTGGGGGGTTCAGAAGGAGGCTGAAGATGACCTGGTCGCTCGGGTCGAAAGTGTGCACTCCCTCTAGCGCTGATCCTTACAATTTTTTCCATTTAATAAAAAAAAAATAGTGTTTACTATTCGTTACTATCATTAAAAAATGAAGATAAAAAAATGATTATTTAGCAAATCTTTTTGCTATTTACATTTTACAAATTACAGAATTTTTACGGAATATTTACAAATTTTCATTGCTGATTTCAGAAATCATTTTACAAATTTTTGAAAACCAATTTGCAAAAATTAGCAAAAAAAATACTAATTTAAAAAATGGGTATTGAAGGAAATGTTGTTTCTAATTAAAACTTACACCTACAAACTTAAATTGCCTTAAAATGTTACATAGATTTAAAAAGGGATCGGAAGTGAATATACCGACTTATGTCTGAAAATAGGACATCCGCTTCAAATAGCACTAAACGCTTTTTTAGTTCTAAAAATCAGCCCTAAAAAAATTACCTTAAAATTTAAAAAAATGACTAAAATATTTTTCAAAACAGAAATTAACAAATTAAAACAAAATGATTAATGTTTGTTTTAATAATTTTTAAGATTTTTAAGCCTTTGATTTTTTTTTTTTATATTTTTTGAAAAAAAAAAATAAAATAAAAAAATGTTGATGCTTGATAAAAAATAATAAATTTAAAATTTCGTAATAAATATTTTTTGCTGATTTTAGCAAACCAATTTTCAATTCAATTAAAAACGGCTTAAATCCGCCTGTGCCGAATCTTTGAATACCCTCCACCAATGTTCTCTATTGTTTTTGATACAAACAATGTAAAAAACTTTTGAAGTAAAATTATGGAGGTGAAAAAAATTTTTTGAGGTGAAAAACTTTTTTGGATGCGGAAACAAATTTTTTTACGTGAAAAAAATTTTGAGGGGAAAAAATTTTATTAGGTGAAAAAAATTTTTTGTGGTGAAGAAAAATTTTAGTGGTGAAAAAAATTTTTTGAGGTCAAAACTATTTGAGGTGTACAAAATATTATTAATTTCTAAGCGATTGGTGAAAAAATATCAGAAAATATATTATATACCAGTCGCTACTGTGAAATAAAATACACCAATTTGTATGGAAAATTTAGAGATAACTTCACATTTTCACTCATAATTTTTAAACCGCTAGACCGATTTTGCTAATTTTCAATACCAAACTGCTCGGGAGGATGTACAATAATCTGGCTGAAAATAGGCACCCCCGCTAGTGTCTTCGCGTCGTGATCGCCATTTCAACAGACAGACGGACATCGCTAAATCGACTTAAAATTGCATAAGGATTACGAATATATATACTTTATGGGGTCTTAGACCTATATTTCGACATGTTACAAACGGAATGACAAACTGATATATACCCTCACCATATATGGTGAAGGGTATAAAAAGCTTACTAAAATTTAGTAGAGGCTACTAATTTTTCTACTAATTTCATTGCACTACACGTAAGCAGACATGTGTTGCTAAGATTAGCAAAAAATACCGCTAAGCTCAAATTTGCAAAGTTTCCCGTAATAACAGCAAAATTTTCAGTTGTCATTACAGACGTTTTTTGGTGAGTGTAGGGCAAACTGAATTCAATCTTTTTGACGGAAGTTGCTTTTATTGAATTTAGTTGTTATTTCATTTAACTTTCATTCCAGATATAAATTAAAACGGAATCAATAGAATTTTAATCAGTTTAAAACAGGAAAGAAATACACTGAATTCAAATTTGTCAGTAGATTCTACTGAAAATTATAGTTTAAAAAAAAGTATAAGCAGATAAAATAACCCAAAAAAAAAAAAATGGAAGTGATTTTTGAGAAATAAATGGAAGTGATTTTTAAGGAACGAATTTCTCATTGATTCCAAGGCATTATTTAGTCCTAACCACAGACTACCCAGACAAAATGGCGACTAGAAAATGATTAAAAGGAAATGCTAAAATTGCAGTGATACACAGAAAGGAATAGATAGAAATATTTGTACCATACAATTTATATGGTGTTTTTTTTTTCTATATCATTTTGCAAATCACTGCAATGTCAAAACAACCATACAGTTCGAGAATTCTTGTTTGACATATGTCATTGGTAACCTGACTGTGTAGTCTGTGGTTCTGATTTTTCTCTTCTACAGCAGTTCGTTTTTACAACTTCAAAAAATGTGACTTTGAATGTAATAAACTCTTTTCAAATCTATGAGTGATAATTTATTTTTAAACCAACCAATGTTAAACATTAGCCACAGATGTTTCCATATAAATTTGACATTTATAACTATGGTTAAGTGCTAAGTTTCAGTTATTTTGAAACAAGTTATCAGATTTGAGTGATTCGTATTAATTTTTAACTTACAATTTTAAATTTTTAAAATCGTAGTTCTCAATACAAAAAGTATAAAAGAAGTTATTTAGTAAAAATTTCAAGAATTTCGAATAAAGCAGTTTGATAAATAAGGCCCGATTACTGAATGTCCCGTTATAATTTAACCAACAATCAAACTCAAATGTGTCAGTTAAATTCCCAGGTAGAAGCTAACGGGACATAGTGAAAATGAGGCTAAGGCCAGATTACTGATGTCTTTTTAGAATTTAAATTCAAAATTTATTTAGGAACACTAAAAGATCTCATTTTTCACTAAACTATAAGAAATGCTTTAGATGCAATGAAAAAGGAACATAAAAGAAAACTTCCTCCCTATGATAATAACACCATAACACCGGCAATAAAATCACTGCTTCTTTTCTGCAACAAAAAATATGTTTTTTTTTACCGACGAAAGTAGTAAAAATAAAAGAAATATTTTACTACAAAAATTGTGAATCTTTTTTGTTTGAAACTGGAAAAACTTATAAGACCCAGCAAAATTTTGGTAATGGGTGCGATATTCTCATGCGTTACCTTGTAATGATAGCTCGTTACCTTTTTCATTATTTGCAAGCATAAAGTAATAAGTTACTGATTATTGATTACGTAATATATGATTTATAAATGCAAAGTAATAATTGAAATATTTTTGAAAATCTATTTTTAGATACATTACTTTGTGTTTTTTTTTTGTTTTAATAACACTAGCGACTAGCAACAATTCATTTAAGTTTAAAGCAATCAAATACTATATGCGTCGATAGCTCAGTGGGTAGAGTTCTTGGCTGGCAACCAGAGTTCCCTGGTTCGATTTCCATCATGACCACATTATTTTAAATAACGTTTCAAATATTTGTAATAATTTTTTTTTAATAAAAATTCCTCTTTTTTAAAAATCTATTTTTAGAGACATTACTTTATCCATTCTCGTAACCATATAAGTGACCCCTTACATTATCACCTCAAAAGAAATGGGTATATACATTACTTTGAGGCTCATCGCCTGTAATGTGTGGTTTTGCTGGGTATTCGCAAAAAATTAAGCTCCTTTTTTAATTTTATCATTACCCAGGAAAACTTTGGCGATAAACTCATGCATTACCTTGTAATGTGTACTGCTTACATATATCATTATTATTCAATATAAAGTGATGAGTTACCGATAATTGGATACATAATGAATTACTTTGTAATGTATACTCCTTACCTATATCATTATAATTCAACAAATTGTAATGAATTACCGATATTTGGACGTAGCATAAAAATCAATATTTCATAAATAATTTGTATCCCATCCCATCTATATTAGAGAAAAAAATCTTAGCAATAAGTACGAAGCGTCGGCAGAATAAGGGCAAAAGTTGCTCATCGCCGAGCTTATGTTAAATCTTTTTTTTTTGGGGGGGTTTTTCTAATAATTTGTTAAAATTTATTTAATTCTTTAAAACTTCATCATGTTTTGCTTGATATTTTTTTGTGTCGTCTTTTTTTATAATTATCAAACGAAAATGATATTGATATTGCCGGAGAATTATTGAAACATAAATTGCCAGCAATAAATTTGTATGCAATCGAGTCATCCACGCAAAAAATAAGATAATTTTGACATATTTGTCTCCGTTCTAGACTACGGGATGTGCATTAAATTATATTGCACACTACTGTAAAATCTAAAAACTACTGCCATCTACGAGGGCGGCTCAATAAGTCCGTGACTTTTCGAACTTCCCTCGTAGTTATATGAAATGCAACACTGCTCCCATTAAGTACCACCTTTTAATAGACTAATGTCAAATTTTGAGCAAGTTCAAAACATACAACCTCGTGGATTTTTTAAAAAATGGAAAAAGTGAATTTCGAGTGCTCATCAAACATTATTTTTTGCGAAAAAAACCCCTCAATCAAGCCAAGGAAAAGCTTGATAAATACTATGGGGACTCTACACCATCGATTTCAATGGTAAAAAAGTAGTTTACTGACTTTCGTTGTGGTCGCACATGTACAAATGACGCTGAACGGCCAATACACCCGAAAATGTCGGAAAAATCCACGATATGGTGTTGGCCGATCGAAGAGTAAAAGTGCGTGAGATTGTTGATGCCACAGGCATTTCATATGGCAGTGTGGTTTCGATTTTAAATGATCAGTTGGATTTAAGAAAGCTGTCTGCAAGATGGGTGCCGCGTGTGAAAACTTCAATGGAATGGCAAAATTCTATGAATTGGGCTACAAATTAGTACCTCATCCTCCATATTCTTCGGATTTAGCCCCCAGTGACTATTTCCTATTCCCAAACCTAAAGAAATAGCTGGGTGGAAAGAGATTTAGCTCCAACGATGAAATTATTGATCGAACAAATGCCTATTTTATGGACCTCGAAAAATCCTATTTTTTGGAAGGGATACAAAAATTGGAGAAACGTTGGACTAAGTGTATTGAGCTAAAACGAGATTATGCTGAAAAAATATTTTTTTTTGCATAAAAAACTGTGTTTCATGCAAAAAGTCACGAACTTATTGATCCGCCCTCGTATTTATAAGAAAATATCAATTTTCAAAGTGACAAAATTTTTTCTTTCTTTTATTCAAACATATCTATTCGATTCTTACAGTTCTAAAACAAAAATACTTGAAAAAAGAAGGGAAAAAGCCATCATCATAACACCATTATTAGTGCATAGTTTTATACAACAAAAAAATAAATAGTTTTTATTTATTATACAATGTTAAAAATTACAGCTAATTTAAAACATGTTTCATCAAAAGAATATCGATTATCAAAAACTTGTTTGTAAAATAAATTTATGTCACTGGAACTCTAATGTACAAAATAAATTAACGAAAAAATTTCCGCTGCAGATTATTGAAAAAACCACTAAAAGTAACATCTTCTTTAAATGCGATAAATACAAAAAACAATATAAATAAAATAAAATAAAAACACAAAGTATGTCTTGACAAACAAGACAGGTAGCTGCAAAGACAAAACAAACAAAAAACAAACAACATAAGCAGCAACAATCTACATTATCAACAACATTTTCTAAAATGTTGAAGTTGATCTCAGCAACAATGTTATCATCATCATCATCACCACACTTGAGCTTTGGTAGACACCAGCAGATAGAAAAAACTTTGGTATGAAATTGAATGAAAATGCCGGTGTGAGATTTGTAAATGCACGCTCTTTGTTGGCTACTTGTTTTGATGTTGTTACTGCTGCTGGTGTTGTTTTTTTTTTTTAAAGAAATTGTATTTTTTTTAGAAAACAACATTTTGTTGTGGTGGATTACGCTCAACTCCAGACCAGTCAACCCAACACCAACCAACAAACCAGCCAGTCAGGCAACCAACTAGCCAGAAACCCACCAACCAGCCAGCCAGCCAGCATCTGTAAAGCCAATTTAATATTAAGTTGGTATTTAAATGGTTAGTACGGTTTGGGTGTTCATAGCGATCGGTTGATTAGCACAAAAATAAGCTCTCGTGAAACAAAACGTCAAAAAAGCAAAGCTGGAATAATTAATTTTAAACAAAGTGTTTCTTTTAGTGTTGCAAAACATAATACAAGAAGTGAATGTAAGAAATTGCAAAAAAAAATTAAATTCATTAAAACGGATAATTTAAAATATCCTGAAAGAAAATAAAACAAGATTTAATAAGAAAAATAAATATAACGAAACAATTTTGTATTATTTTTTTTTTTTAGTTTGAGTGGATTATTTTAGTAACGGTCAAAAAGGACCTTAAATAAAAATTATAGCATTTAAAGTGATGCATCCATTATTAACACCAAAAATGCTTTATGTATTTGGATTAATCTGTTTAAGTTGTAAGTAAAAATAAAAAAAAAAACAATCCAATACAAATGGATTAGCAGAAAATAAGTTTTGCAAAAATAAAAGACTTAAGAAACAAACATTAATTAGTGTTTTGTGTAAGAAAAAAAAAACAAAAGACTTAAGACCAAAACTTTGTGCTTGCTAAATAACCTTAATTGTGCTTAATTTTTTATATTTTTCTTTCGTCTATTGTATATTCAAATATTTGTTTTATACAAATTTATTTATGTTAAATTAATTTATGATAAATTATTTTATTATTAAACTTAACACAGAAAAAAATATCACAAAAGTAATTAAAAATATTTATTAAAAAAATTTAATTTTCAACAATTTTTTTGTGTGAAATGTTTGTATATTATTTTAT